>QGSO01000160.1:1357509-1439577 GCA_011037825.1 Carya cathayensis | reverse complement strand
GAGATAGAGTACAAAAATATAGAAAACCAAGCATTATCATGCTGTTAAATCTGGTATATACACGTGGACATATCAGATCTATGTATCTTGAGCTGGAAATGAACAAAAAAAAAAAAAAAAAAAACGAAAAGGGGGCTATACATTAAAGACAGTGCATCTTAAAATCCTACCCGCCGTGTTTCTTCTTTGGTATCATATGTTTCATTATAAATTTATAAACATGCAAATGAGTTCGTACCAGAACCATCCCAAGGTCAAGTGGTTATTACCATAGATTCTTCATCACCTTCGCCAAATCGTAGGGCCAGATCGCAAAGAGCTTGTGTTGTAGATTCCACAGTCATTGGCTCGCCGTAGGAGAACCTGTGGTTCTGAAAAGTATGAATTTAACTATATTAGCATGGAGCTATAGTTTTATCACTTGCATGTAAGTAACAAAAACCATACTTGAGTTTCCACACGTGCGTGCTCAACAAGTGTTCGGGCATCAGCAATCAACCCACTCATGGCACATCCAATATGATCATCAATTTCCATAATCTTCTCCACACTACTTGGTTCCTGAAAGATAGAGAAAGAGAAAAGGAGGTCTCAATCAAGTGGTGGTCCTCTATATAACAGCAACAAATGTGGTTACATCTGAACAAGAGAAGAGTTTCCCATTCAAATAGAACTACTATTTTTCTTTTCTTTTATTTCTTTGGACAAGTTTTCAGATCCACTCTTACTTTTCAAGTGACAAGAAGTTAGGTTAGACGACAATGTTTGAAAATAATTGATGAGGAAAAATATCCTATTTAAATCTGATAGCCAGTTCCATTGATCCTAAAATTGATCTATGAGTCTTGATTTTCATATTAACTTAGCGTGCTCCTTACCATATCCCAACATAGTACGGCTTCAATAGGGCTTCGCTTCAAATCTGGTCAAGTGTACACATATGCACACATATAGACATCATCGATAATCCAATTGCCTACTACTACACATTTACAGTTTCTAAATATTCAGCAAAATCGTGACACCCATTTATCTTTTGAGCTGTATTCCTATAGTAGTGTGCTCGTGCACCGAAGCATACATCTCAGAAATGGTCCAAGAAGAAAATTGTCAGAATTTACATTTAGTTAAGAAAAATCTTCCCCGGTCCAACAGTTAGGATAAAACTCATTTGACACCGCTGGAAAACAATTGTGTTCCAGACTATCTAAACCCTAGATCACTTTTAGCATCCACTTATACCATGTTTGATAAGATGTGCCTAAAAGGAAAGTGAATTACACAGAAACTTGTCCATCGGGAACAAAAACATGGAGGACACAAAAGAATAAGGGCTAACCAGTAGTGGTGAAGTGATTCGTTTCTCAACTGCGAGAACAACGCCTTCTTTTGTCTTCAACCCAATTGCAGTTGAACCAAGCTGACATTAAAAGACAGCAATATTAAATTTACAATCAGAACCACTTGACCACCAAACGAAAAGATAGAAAAATAAACACAGACAGCAAGTAAACAAGACCTTGTTCTTATCCCAACAACAATAAGCTACTGAATATATTTTGGATGAACCTACGCTTTCTGTACGGCTTTTATTTTTTGTGTTCTACTTCCCTTAGTATACTTCATTTCTCACCACTACGTTTTCTCAAAGAATGTGAGCGAAAGAAGTGGAGTACCTTGATGGCCTCAATGGCATATTCAACCTGAAACAATCGCCCTTCCGGAGAGAATGTGTTGACTCCTCTGTCATACTCAGTCCTTCACACACGATCAAAAATATATCAAATGAGAAATAACACACACACACACACAAACGCACTCGGATATACAGAATAAGCAATAAAAATGCAGTTCACCTTGTGAGAAACATCTTCGACGAAACTAGATAAGAAAAACCTACAATCTGCAGATGATAAACCCTAGATCAGTACCGTAGGCGACAAAATTCCGCGGTTTCCTTCAAGTAATTTACTAAATAAATGAGCATATGAAAAACGCATTGATTCTATCGGGAACCGAATAGAAAACTGGATATAAGTAGCAGAATTTTTTTTTGCAAAATCAATAAGAAATCTGAAAGACATAAAGGCAGATAGAGGCTAGCGGATCTCCAAAAGCTCAGAAATGAGCTTCTTTCAGTAGTAGGTCTTAGTTTTATAACCAGAAAAGCGTGCGTGCGTGAGCGTGTATGTGTGTGTGTGAGAGAGAGAGATTTACCGGTTTGAATGATGAGCGAGAGTGAGAGGAAGAAAGCTGAGAGCCGTTCGGAGACTGATGGAGAACAGAGGAGTAAAGGTTCAAGTTTCTTGTTGGGGAAGAAGGCTTTTATCATGGGCTTGGGCCTTTGCTTCATTGCTGGGACCGGGTAAGTAGGAGTTTGGACCTGATTTGGGCTTAATCCACTTTTATATATATGAAAAAGTTTACACAATTTCCACACATCACTTTTTTTTTTAATTTTTATTTTTTTTTCTTTTATCAAATATTTAATATATGAATAATAAATAAAAAAATTAAATTAATTTAAGAATAATAAACTTAAAAAAAAATTTAATATTAAAAATTTGAAAAAAAAGTAATGTATGGAGGTTGAAAAATTATATAGCATTGCTATTTATATATTGCTGATTTGGGCTTGAGCATTATTTTAAAATTTCAATTCCCTTCTTTATACAGAAAACACCACCAATGTAACCTAAAATTCTAAAGTTGGGTTTAGGTATTAAGAGCATTCACATTAGTTTATATATATATATATATGTAAAATCACCTATTTTGTATATCCACTTTATCATTTAAACAAAGCTTTCGTATTGGCTTATGCATATTTGAGGTAAAATAATACTAAAATATTATATTTTATTATTTTGGAGGAGAGAGAAATAATAGAGTGTGTGTGAGAGTGTGGGAGGAGAGAGAAAGAATAAGTAAAATATATTTTAAAGAGTAAATAGTAGATATGTAAAAGTGTAAAGTCAATGTTTATAACTAGTCATGGATAATCCAATGCAACTGAATTTATGCTCATATTATGCAAAAATGGCTTTGCATATGCATATACGCAGACCAATGTGAATGTTCTAGAAGTGTTGAGGTATATTGTAAATAATAATAGAAAAAAAGTAAAAAATAATAATAAAATATTAAATAGTAGTAAAAAGTAATAAATAGTAATAAAAAATAAATATAAAATAATAAATAGCAATGAAATATGTTATGAAGTATTGAGATATGTTATGAATAATAATGAAAAATATGTGAAAAGTAATAATAAAATATTAAATAGCAGTAACAACTAATTAATAGTAATAAAAAATAGGTAAAAATTAATAATAAATTAATTAAGAGTAGTTAAGTTAAGTATATTAATAAGTGTTGAGGTATTCTCAACACCTAAATACAGTTTTAATAATAATAATAGAATACGTTACAGTTAGACAAATGATTTTAAATAAAGGTTGAAAAGGTGGGATTAAATATTATTAAAATATAATTTTTTAATATTAATATTATTTTAAAATTTTTAAAAATAATTATTTATTATATTTTATATAAGAAGTTAATTAAATTATAATAATAAAATCTAATGAAAAAACATTTTTATTATTAAACGGCCTAACGGTTCTAAACGAACAAAACAACGAAAATAAGTTAAAAAATTATAAAAATGTCTTCTCCTGCAAGCAATCCCCCGATTGTTGACACTGAATAAAGAAGGAAAAGCCCCAAGAAATCCCTGCGAAACCATTCTCTCAGACTAAACACTCTCACTCAGAGACAGAATGGGAGACAGTCAGTACTCATTCTCTCTTACTACCTTCAGGTTAGTATAGCATCTATTCATTTTCATAATTATTTGAATACCATTTTTATATATAGTTATATTTTCTATTTATGTTTTCTTTTTGGTTGTTGTGTTTGGGTAGTCCTTCAGGGAAGCTAGTGCAGATCGAACACGCCTTGACAGCGGTCGGATCCGGCCAAACCTCTCTTGGGATTAAAGGTATCTTACCAAATTTTAATTTTTTTTTCTTTTGTTTAATTTTTTCGCGGCATTTTGGGTTTAGTAATTTCTTCGCCAAATATTTGCAAAACTTGTTAGAATGATTGATGTTGAGTAGTTTTATGAGTACCCATTTGATCGTTTTCTATTTCAAGATAAAAAAAAATTTCATGTATATGCAAGTGTTTACTTTGATGGTTATCTTCATTTACGTCAACAGTGAAGTCTGAGATGCGATTTTTTGTTTATGATTTGTTTATCAACTATATATTTGGTATTGCAGCTGCTAATGGTGTTGTTATTGCAACTGAGAAGAAACTCCCTTCTATCTTGGTTGACGAATCATCTGTGAGTAGCTCCCTAAGTTTCTTATCACCACATTTATATTTTTCACCGTTATTTTCATTATAAGCTCTCATATTGGTTTATAGTAGGCAGTTTTAGGGATAAAGTTTTTGGAGACCTGGGCTTATATCATTTCCTCTCTTCTTGGTCTATAGTAGGTGGTTCTAGTGATATAATTTTTAGAGACATGAGCTTATAGCACTTCCCAGGAGTGGTGTTAAGTTTGTAGTTCTTTTACCAACAATGTGGTATATGACTGATGGACATACTATGCACTCACGTCAACTTCACTTCAAGGAACCCATTTCTGCTTGCATTTAAAATAGGTAATCACAGATAATATTTTCATTAAATAGAGGAAAGTAGATGTTTTTGGGTACTTTGGTTAAGAGAAAATTTGAGAATTTTTTTAAATGCATTGTGTATTGGATTTTGTAAAGTTCATAGGAAAATTTGAATAATTTTTTTTAAATGAGAAAATTTATTCATTTTGATGAATAAAAAAATTTGAGAATTTTTTTACATGCATTTTTTTTTTGATAGGTTTTTTTACATGCATTGTGTGTTGGATTTTGTAAAGTTCATGGGAAAATTTAAATAAGTATTTAAAAAAAATTATTCAAATTTTCCCATGAACTTTACAAAATCCAACACACAATGCATGTAAAAAAATTCTCAAATTTTTTTATTCATTTTTAAATACTTATTATATTGGGATTTGTGAAAGTGGATAGGTAAAGTTGAAAAGCTGTTTGAATATATTATTTTAGATTAGTTTTTGTTTTTGTAAAAGTTGTTTTACAAATTACTTTGGACTATAGAGTGCTATAGAGTGCTATATTCGCTGAAATTAAGGGCAGGAAGGGAAGACAAATTACTTTGGACTGGCACAGGGAACAAGAAATTCTCAGTTCGTTCATACCATAAAGCCTTGTCGGCCCACTCCTCCAATCCTTTCCCTTGGAAGAGCATTTGGAGGAGTAATGTTCCCCCCAAAGTTGCTTTTTTTGGTTGGGTGGCCTCTCATGGTAAAATCTTAACTATCGACAAACTAAGAAAGCGTGGATTTTACATAATGGATTGGTGCTACATGTGCAAACGTAACGGCGAATCAGCGGATCACCTTCTCCTTCATTGTGAAGTAGTTAAGGCCTTATGGGATGCAATCTTCTCGAGGCTTGACATGGTATGGGTCATGCCCAAGAGGGTGATAGACCTTTTGTTTTGTTGGCCAAGGATTAGGGGCAACCGCCAGATTGCTGCTGTATGGAAGATGATACCTCTATGCCTAATGTGGTGCACATGGAATGAAAGAAATGGCCGTTGTTTTGAGGATAAGGAACGCTCCTCGGACAGCTTTAAGGATTTTTATCTTTCATACTCTATTGCTTTGGGCCCATTCTATTGCATGGAATGGAACGGGTCTTAATGACTTGTATGCTACTATCCGTAGCACGTAGCTTTTGTAACTAGGCTTTTCTTGTATACTCCCTGTGTACCCGGGCTTTGCCTATTTACCTATCAATAAAACTTCTTTTACCTATCAAAAAAAAAAAAAAGTTGTTTTGATCAATAAAATTTTGTTTACAAATATAAAAAAAAAAAGTTGTTTTGACTTTTGTGTTTTTAAATTTTTACTGAAATCTAGGCAAATGATTGATGAAAAGTTTAAATAGAAAGTTTTTTGGAGATTGTAAGATTATTTTTTCGAAGATGCAGTTTGTGAAATGAGGGTGGGATACTAGGATTGGACATTTAAAATTATTGGACTGGGGAAATCTCCCCACAGTTTTGAAGACACGTACACCTGAAATGTTAATATTGCATGGCTACCGATCAAAGAAAATATTGAATAGCATTAAAGTAAGAAAGGATTTCCAAAACTTCATCTGGACCATGTCATGGGCAGGAGCGATATAGATTATAGACTGGGTCTCCAAGGTATGGAAATCCATGTAAGTACGTATAAAAAAAAGTTACTGAAACCCATGTAACTTTTTGGCCATTATTATGTTCATGGTGTGGCCATGTGTGTATCCTTCAAAAACTTGTTGGGTAATCTTTGGTATTGATACATATTCTTCTACATTTAAAATAATTATAGTTAGTGCATAACTTTATCTGACAGAATTTCCATTGGAGATTAAATGATTTGAAAATTATATAAAAAGAAAAAAGAAGGTGCGTATTGATACATATTCTTCTACATTTAAAATAACTATAGTTAGTCATAACTTTATCTGACAGAATTTCCATTGGAGATTAAATGATTTAAAAATTATATAAAAAGAAAAAAGAAGAAGGTGCAACCAACTGTTCATAAAGAGCAGGATAACTAGTAGATGCATGTTTTAAACAGATCGTCTATGGCTCTCTCCCAATACTTGAATTATCTCAATAATTTTCTGCAATAATGTGGCTGCTTGGTTTCAAAACCTTCCCTTCTGCTCTCTAAATGTTCTCGAATCACCTAAGATTCTTCAGTGTCCATAATATTTCATTTGTCTTATGTCAGGTTCAAAAGATACAAACTCTCACACCAAATATTGGAGTGGTTTACAGGTTCGTCATCTGATTGTTTCTTCGTAATAAGCTAAATTCTTCATAGAGTATTCCTGATGTAATACTTATCAAAAAAGAGTATTCCTGATATAATACAAACTCCTGTATGTTTTTTATTTATTGAGAGGAAACATTATTTTGCTTAACAAGGGTATTGGGTTACTTATTAAAAAAAAACTTATTAGGTCTTACCAGTGCCAAAATAATAATAAAATTGGAGCTGGATGATTGGGTATATTAGATGTAAATACTCACTATTTGGTAATGGTCTAGCGTGCTTTTTACTTTATGACTTCTACAAATCATTCAACAACTTGATCTGGCTTTATTTTGTAACTTGAACATCTCCTTTTTCTATTTCTAATGAGGTGTTCCTCTTGCATACATCTTGTGTATTTGGGTCATGCTCTTTGCATTTCTTAATAAAAATTTTGTTCACTTATCAAAAAATTTGTAGCATGGACACCTCAAAAGGGTAAAGTATATGTGTTGGCTGCCAAACTCTAATATTACAGGAAAATGGCAATTGGAACATGCAATACGGCCAGTAATGGTCCAGTAAAGGAAGATCAGAACATACATTTAGTCAACTACAATGTGGAAGACCAGAAAATTGAGCTTTTTTTCATTACTAGTATATTTTGGCTCCAAAAAAGCATCCACACATTATTAACACTTCCACCCAAGTACGTGTAGTAGTGGTTTGAGGCATATTGATACATGTCCCTCTTTGTTATTTGGTTTCTCTTACCTAATTTTGAAGCCATGAATCTTCATGTCAATTTTTTTCTCTTCCAGTGGTATGGGTCCAGATTTTCGAGTTTTGGTTCGAAAAAGTTGGAAGCAGGCTGAACAATATCATAGATTGTACAAGGTAATTTTTCCATCTTCTCTCATTCTTTTTCTTTTACAGTATGTTGATGATAAGTTGTGACACAGCTGATGTTTATCATTTTGATACAAGTTCATAAATCACCAGTCTATTCCTTTCCTTTTTAATATACTGCCTTACCCATATAATTAGCTTAGGTTGGGGCCACCTTGATCAAAAGACTGACTAGCCAAAATGCTTTTCATCCGGTATTTTTTAAAGGGAAACTCACACTTAACAAACCCCCCCCCCCCAAAAAAAAAAAAAAAAAAAAAAAAAAAACACCCACCACCAGTTTTAAACATTTGTTGCAATATATCCCCTCATTAAGATCTGACTATTAAGATAACCCCGAGGGATAACTCAGTTGGTCAGGCCTTGGGTTTGCCCCCAATGGTCACCAGTTCGAGTCTCCTCAAGCCCATTGGAGGTTTACCTGGCCATTAACTCCAGGGCCCCGTGGGATTAGTTGAGGTGCGCGCAAGCTGGCCCGGACACCCACGGATATAAAAAAAAAGAAAAGAAAAGATCTGACCATTAAGATAGAAGAACAGTAGGTGATGTGTTATAATCTTAAAGGCTGGATCTTAGAGGATGCGAAAATTGTATGAAGAATGGTAGTTTGAAGGAAAAAGTGTTAACTTTACCTTTTTAAATATACTCCTTACCCATGTATGCTGCTAAGGCAATCGCATGGCTGACTTTTATTTCAGGCTTTTCAAATCGTAATTTTTTAATAGTCTGGCCATACAAAAGTTATGTATTGTTTGGGTCATGATGATATGTCTTTGAAGAGTTTTCTTAAATGTAATTATCGTGGTTCTAGTTTCAATTTTTGCTGGTTGGCAGTTAGTTGGGTTAATGACTTACCACATCCCTTATTTAATTAATGCACATTTTGGACTGTATATGATGAAGGTTGTAACTTTTGTGCAAATGTCATGATTGTAGGAACCAATTCCTGTCACTCAACTTGTAAGGGAAATTGCAGCTGTTATGCAGGAGTTCACTCAGTCTGGGTAATCAAAATATCTTTCAGTGTGATATCAAATGTGTTACAATCACTATCAAAATTGTAAGGGAAAAGAGATATATGAGTATTGAGAATCTGGAAAACTGGTTGAACCCAATCAGGTTACTGTTAGACTCTTTGTTATCTTAATTGTCTCTAAAGCAGCAATTTTAGTGGAGGTGCTCCAAGGTCGCCTCACTAAGGCCTCGACACCTCGTTTGTTTTCACAAACTATCTCATCTCATATAATCATTACATTTTCCCAAACTCCCACACAAAATACAATAAACAATTCAACTTTTTCAAATACCAAAACAAAAATTATATTATAACAATATTTTATTCAACTTTCAACTTTCAACTTTCATCTCATCTGTGTAAGCAAACAAGACCTAAAAATCAGTGCCTCATCCGAAGGAAAAGTTGAGATAAAAGGTCCTGCAATCCAGGTCCCCACTGAGAAGCCTGATATTAGACCCCCATTAACCAATGTTGGCCCGACATCATTCTGCTAAAGGCATTCATACAAATAACAAAAATCAAATGAAACAATGGTGACCCTAATCTCAACCCACATGAGCTATAAAAGAATCCCATGGGAGTGAGATTTACTAAGATTGAGAAGCACACAATGGATATGCAGTGATCCATCCAACTACAATACTTCTCTTCAAAACCAGACCTTAACATGTACAGCAAAAACTCTCAATTCACATGATCATGCACTTCTCTAGGTCCAACTTCTAATCACTACATTTATCATGCAAGTTAAAATTAGTTATTTCAAGAGGAAAGAAAAAAAATGCAAGGTTTAGGCAATAGGATTTTTTTATAAAAAAAGGGGCAAACTAGTAGAAAGCGAACGCTTAAGAAAAGCCTTTATTATGTGATGCTTTCGAAACTGAAATATTTTTTGCCTACTTTTTTTCCCTGACTTTCTCATTCATTATGTCAAGGAAACAGCTAGCCTTGTTTTTGTTGGTGGAAATGGGGGTATGGTTTATCAAAGGAAACTAGGGTTTTCTTTACTTAAGATGCGGCAGTCTCCTAATAGGATATGTTTTCTAATAGTTATCTTGTATTTAAATTAAACTTGTACATATTTAGATAGGATAAAATCATATTAGTTTAGATAGAGATAAAGATGTAGTTTGTTGAGATTAGATAGAGATAAAGATGTAGTTTGTTGAGATTCAAATTTGAATTCTCAATCTTATCTTTATAATTATTTCTCTATAATGAGAAGGAAGCACCTCAAAGGGTTTATTCAGCCAAATTTGACATGGTTAATAAGCTTGAGCTAAAATTTGTTCCAGTATCTAAACTAGGGAGCTATATCAATCCTTTTTTCACTATTTTCAATAATTTTTGAAGTTCAATATGGTTGACTCTTTCCTTTTATTGTTAGTGGCGTAAGGCCCTTTGGTGTATCTTTACTGGTTGCTGGGTTTGATGACAATGGACCACAATTGTATCAGGTAATTTTTTACCGACATGCATTAAATTGTTGTCTAATGACTGGATTTAATTTTGAAGTATCATTTTGATGTCTATTTTATCATAAGGCTGGTTTAGCTTGACTTTGGTTGTAGCTGGATTGAAATACTTTTTTTTCACTTTTTTTTTTTAAAAAATTTAGATTGAATTAATTATAGTGTGTTTTCATTTTCTTCTCTAATCCTGCATTCTGGTAAGCTGGAATTGTGAAAATTTTCATTCAGGTTGTAGCAGTAAACTTTAAAGAGAGAGTCTAATTGTGATGAATGTAAAGTCAGTTATAAAGTAAATTATATCCTTTCTTCTTTTACTTTGGCATGTGAGTTTCTTTCAGATCAATAATATTTTTCTCTTACTTATCCAAAAAAAAAAAAAACTTTGGCATGTGAGAGTTCATTTTGGAAATATTAATTATTATTCAGTATTCTTCCTAGGTGGACCCATCAGGTTCATATTTCTCATGGAAAGCCTCAGCAATGGGAAAGAATGTCTCAAATGCAAAAACATTCCTAGAGAAGAGGTATTTGATTAGAATTTGGTTGCCGCTTTGTTTTTCAACCGTTTAAGTTTTTATTTGCATTGCTGGATAAAGGAGCAAATAATGGCAGTGCCTACCCAGGGCCTCGATACATTCTGAAATCGAGAAATTTGATAAAGTACATCATCTAGAAACATAGCATTCCAGAATATAGAGATATCATGACCTGTACTATTTTGCTGTTGGTCCATATAGTGTGAATATGGATACTCGCAGTGGTGAATTGGTGTTTTTATCTGACACTCATTGCACATTTTATTTCCTTAACACTCTTTGGATGTGCTGATCGCACTGCTTCACCATGTTTTCTTTTCATATTCATTATTGCTAGAATAGGTGAAATAAGCTCCACATGGCAAAGGAGAATTTTGTGAAAGGTTGGCTGAAATCCAAACTTAGAGATGATCTTGTGAAGGCTTTTATCCAAATATATGAGTTTATAATCCATGGATTTATTCTTGTTATGAGTTGGATCCTTTACAATGAAAAGAATTCATGTCGTTAGCAATACTTTTCTTTTCTTTCTTTTTTTTGATAAATTCGTTAGCAGTACTTGAAACATTTATGAAGTTCCATTTCTATTGACTTGGATCCGTATTCCTGCATTTTCTTGATATCTAATGTTGGATATTTTCCCTCAACTTTATTATATATCACCCCGTCCCCCAATTCCGTTCAGCATGAGCATTCTTTTAACTATTATTTGCTTATGAGGTTGACCATGTTTCCTTTTTCTATTTAGGTATACTGATGATATGGAGCTTGATGATGCTGTGCATACATCTATCCTGACGCTGAAGGAGGGGTAAATAACTGTTCTTTTTATTATTATTATTAAATCCTCGGTAAGGAGTTTTCTGCAAGTGCTCCTAGGGTAATTCAAGGGGAAATTGTCCCAGTTTAATGGCCCCTAGAAATTGTTTGCACCTTAGGGGTTCAAACCTTGGACCTAGAAGGAGTATACCACCAAGACCAAGGCTCTTATTACTTGAGCTGGTTACTGTTTTTTTCTGTTCTTTTTTGACTATGAGCCACCCTTAGTGATAAAATTAGTTGCTTATATCTTTGTACAGATTTGAAGGACAAATTTCGGGCAAAAACATTGAGATTGGAATAATTGGTGCTGACAAACAGTTCAGGTAAGCTTTGCGTTTCTTCCTCACTAGGTATGTAGATGGTCTTCCTCTGATCTTGCACCTGGTATCAGTTGATATACTGAGCAACTTGCTTCAAGTGTAAATTTCAAGAGCAATTTTAAAATGGTTATAAGCTGGTCATGTGGATATATTTTTTTAAAAATTTTTGGACAAATGGATCAACATCACCTTCTCACCCCCCCCCCCCTAAAACAAAAAAAAAAAAAAAAAAAAAGGAATTCTACCATCTATTCCCTTTTCTGATGTTTGGGCTTCTCATTCTATATAAATTCACTGCTCGCACTAGGTAGCTTATATCTAGTCAAATGAGATGGTCATGTTCTCTTTTTTCTTTGATATTTTTCACATAAAATTTGACGATGTCCCCCTAACAATTATTGACCAACCATCAGTTTTTGTTGGACTCATTTAGCTTCCTTTGCTTCTTTTGGTGGGTGAAAAAATGTTGAATACAAGTTTAGGCCTTTTCCTGGCTTGCAAATGTGGTTGACATGGTGTGCGTATGCCTAAGTTCAGTAAAGATGTGCCGCTCATTTCTTCTTCTTCATTACGCATAAAATTGGCGTTCCATTGGGGGTGATCACCTGATCCAGTTCTGTGATTTGATCAGATCCCTGGCTAGAATAGTCTAACGGTTTACTTGGCTGGGACTTTTCACGTAATCTAATATAAGTCATCTATTGTGCTGTCGAAATAGTAAACTGTTTCTGCTGTACGCATGAAGAAGTTCACAAACTCTGTTTAAGTTCCAGATCATTCATATTTTGTGTTGGTATATGATATGGGCATGGCTGCTAAGAGTAAAAAAATGATTTGGAAATGACAAGTAATTCCCAAATCATTTGTTAATGACAAGTAATTCCCAAATCATTTGTTAATGAGCATACTGACTAATTTCCAAATTGTGATGCATGCAGCTGGCTTTGTAATTACTAATTTCCAAATTTATTTTCCTTTTTCTCCCTTTCAGTTGCTTTCCGCCACCCGTTCCATGGACATTTTCACTCCCTATTTATTGTACTGACCTCATTAAGTCAAATTTTCTAATCAGTCTTGAGTCCTTAAAATGATTCTCTTCTATAGACATTCCTGTTCTTTTTTCTTTTTTTTTTAAAAAAGCTGTTGCTGAAGTACTCTTGTGCTTGCTTTTTTGCAGAGTACTAACCCCAGCTGAGATAGAGGATTATCTAGCTGAAGTGGAGTAGCTAGCTGCATGCCATTGCCAGACAACTACGAAAGCGGTTATTAATCCAATTTGTGTTGCATTCCTTTGTATTTAAACAGGAGCGATCAATTTGATTGATGTAGATTAAAATTTTTCTGAACCGATTGGAGTAAATGGCTAGCCTGTTTGAATTGGAGCAGCAAGGTGTTGGGCCCTTATATTGTTGTCCCTATTTTTCAGACTGGCAAATACCTTGTCACCTTAAGCTCTCCCAAAGAAGATCGTTGAATATAGACCAGAGAGGAAATGAGAAAAGTTGTTTTTCTAGAATTTTAAAGTGCATTTGCAGGATCAAGTTCTTATTATTATTACCTTCTATGCTAAGTTCTAACGGACCGGACAGAATCGGTTCCGAGCCAAAGTTTGTTTTCTGGAGTGTAGATTGGGTTGTATGAAAATGTAAATCCAATGGCTTGAGTATTGAGGGAGAGAACCCGTCGAAATTGGCATTGAAAAGCTTACTACTTGCATCTAACAAACCATGCTTCTTTTCTTCATTTCCAGTAGTGACTGGGGTGACAATATCTGCCCCTTCACAGAGCGTTGAGAATCACACACACATATCTGATTCATCCCAAATCAGTACAATCTTTCATATTTAATGCTAAATAGAGACATTTTAAGTGAGATGGATATAAACAACGGTTCTGCTCTTTTAAATGCATCAGCCATTCCTGAACTTTTCCTTCTATTACTTTTAATTGAGTTTTGTTACATACAAGCGAATTCGTATGCCAATCTACGTATTAATGTTGCTGTCTTCAATGGTATTATTTTCATCTCAAATTAGTACAATCTTTTATATTTAATGCTAATAGAGACATTTTAAGTGAGATGAATATAAACAACCGTTCTACTCTTTTAATGCATCAGCCATTCCTTAACTTTTCTTTCAATTATTTTTAACTGAGTTTTGTTATATATAAGCGAATTCGTATACTAATCTGCGTATCAATCTGTTACCTTCATATTCAAACTTCAAATTGTTACAATTTTCATTAAAATTTGATTTTCTAACCAAAATCACGTTAGATGGGTACGCGTATTAATGTACATAATCGCTTATAATTCAGAATTTTCCTTTTTAATTATTAGTGTGGAAGATTATGTATGTATGTGATTTTAGAAATAGTAAAGTTTTTTTTTTCCAACTGAATAGAAAAGAGTAGGAGGAAGTAATGGAAGGTGACTTCTCTATATGGGACGTTATCAATAATAGCATCTTACTCATTGAAAATTAGATAAGATAGATCTGAAGGATAAGAATTAAGCGCTTCCTTGGATCGAATTTGATAACATTTTATTATTATAATTTTTTAAAATTTTTACTTAAAATATAATAAAAAATTAAACTTTTTCAAAATTTATAATAATAATAATAACTAAAAATAATATTTTATTTAATTTTTAACTTCTATCTACTTATTTCATCCCAACTCATTATTCAAATCCCAACTTAACCTCCACTGCAGAGTTTAATAAATTATCTGCGTCTAATACTTATTGAAATGATCCACCACCTCTTAAAACAAGACAACCCGTTGTCTGTACGTGAAAAGATATTTTTCGAGTCTTCTTATCCCGTTGTTCTCAACCCTGTTGTACATTATCGCCTATCATCTTTCGTGTCTCGCATGCCAAGAAGCTCCTACACATTGCCAACCCGAAGCTTCTCCTCCATGCATTCATGTAAGTCTAATCCTCCTCTTAGTTCTCACACTGTCTCCGTGGGTTATAACTTTCCTCGTTTGTATTGTCGTCTTACTTCTCTGTTTTTCGTTTTATTCCGATTCTTGGTAGGCAGCTTCTTGTGTTTTTTTTTTTTCTTATTTTATTGGATTTATTCGTTAGTCTTGCTCTGTTTTTCAGTTTTGACGCCATTTTCTCAATTCTGGGAAATGGGGTTTTTTGCAAAGTAGTACGCAACACGAGCAGGAAAGAGTTGCTACAGACACATGCATTATATCTAGTGGGTTTTATACTTATCCGTCACGAGGTTTAAGTAACAAACTTACCCACTTACAGCTGCACAATACCGTATTTCACGGAAACTTAACATATTGAATACCTTGTATTCATTTTTACAGCATTTTGATTCATTTCAGGACATGGGGTTTCTTAATTGTATGATTGTACTGTTGTGCCTCCTGCGAGGTGGTGTCTCTGGTAGAAGCTCTATGCTACGAGGAACAAGTTTAGAAAATAATATGGAATAGTGAAAATTGTATTAACTGTGTAGGTTGATCGCTGATTGCATACTGAATTATATATTCATAGAACCAAGAAGCTATAACAGTAGTTTCAGATGCCAAGCCAAGGATTCGAGTGGTGAGGCTGTTGAGAAGAGCAAACGTGAAGGTCTTTACATTGACAAACGGGGCAAATGGAGAAGCTTTAATTCCAAGAAGTTGTCTAGGAAACGATGTAATACAAAGCTTTATACTCACATCATGTGTCTTAAAGCATTAATATCTTCAAGTGTTTGATTCATCTTCTTTGCACAGGCGGTTCTTTAAGAGGGCGAGGCTGGAAATATGGATCTGGTTTTGTTGATGGAATTTTTCCAGTGCTGAGCCCCATCGCTCTGCAAATTTTGGAATTTGCACAGAATGACCCGGATTCCAATAAACTATGGAGTTCTCTAGACACTCTCCCAGCCTCTCATACCACGTGGGATGATGTCATCAATGTAGTTGTTCAACTGCGGCTCAATAAACAGTGGGATTCGATTGTGTTGGTGAGAACGTAGAACCTCTCCCCACTTTTTTAATTATTAATGCAAAGACCCACAAATAATGTCCGTAGTTGATTTGTTTGTTCTTGGGTTTGGATGTGCTCGAATTCAAAAACTTTTGATTTGTCAAACTGCTTACACAATGAATTGATGATATTTCTTTAGGGCTGGTCAGGAAGTCTGCATTTTAGTTGGTTTCTCTTTGCTCTTTATAATAGGCTACTAGCCACGTATTCTCAACCTCAGTACTTCCAACTAAAAACACATTGAAATCTTCAAGTTTTTCCGATACACGTACACAAGGCCTATAAAAAGAAGCAGAAGGAAAGAAATATATATCTGTGTGCGCGACTGAGAAAGTATATGAAGCAAACATAGGAATTCAATTTTCATAATATAACCGACAACTGAGCATATCCCTCCCATTTCTAGCTATTCTTGACTTCTTGAAATGTTTCACCATAAAATAGAAAGCATCTTTTTCAGATATGCGAATGGGTACTGCACAAGAGCTCCTTCGAACCAGATGTTATCTGCTACAATTTGCTTATAGATGCTTATGGGCAGAAATCACTGTGTAAGGACGCAGAATCTGCATATTTAGAACTTCTTGAAAGCAGATGCATTCCTACTGAAGATACTTATGCCCTTCTTATAAAAGCCTACTGCAAATCTGGGCTGCTAGAGAAAGCTGAAGCTGTATTTGCTGAAATGCGAAAATATAGCCTTTCCCCAAGTACGTTTCTGTATCAACATATAGCCATTTTTGCATTGAGAGCTTGATTAATGAGTTAAAATATTTTCTTTTCTTTTTATAATAATAAGAAATCAGTATTCTTTTAGTTTACCTACAACAGCTATAAAGATGCCCTCAAACGGATATATCCTTAAAAGTCTCAAAAGTTCCTCAGAAATTTCATCCCCATTTTAATCTTAATGTATAGTGCACTTACACTTGTATATACTTGTCTGTATCAATACTGCTCAGCAAAGCCATTTAATTTCATATCAATTGGCCTGATCCTTGAAGCATTTGGTTGCTGAATGTTGAGAGGTTTTTACCTAAAGACTTTGTATATACTACAGTATTACAATTAACAACTGCTCTTGATCTTAGCCGAAAGTCTTGCATGAGGTAAATAAATATACTGGTTAACCACTTAACTCTGAGACTTTGATTAGTTACTTCATCACAAAATCTGACTGGAGTTTGAAGTAGACCATTGGGTATGGGTCAGTGGTGGAACCGAGAATTTATCCTTGAAGGGGCCAAACTAAAGGTGTGATGATATTTTTTTTAATATTTGAAAGGGATTCTTGCAAAATATGTCTTGCATTATATATTCATGAAGGCTGTAATCTACACTTCTGCCCTACCTTCAAGTTTGGCCACTCAAGCTGTTGAGTCAGGTTTCTTGGGGCAGGGCTTTCCTCGGTGACAAAGCCCAGATCAATAGAGCTGTAATCATAGTTGCTGAGGAATCCGAACTCCTTCATTCTTTGTCTTTTAGGCATTTATCTGTTGGGCATTGATTTGGGTTAAAGAAAACTAAAGGAGGGGATCCCCTCCTCTCTGCGGCCTTGTGTATTTAGAGAACAGATAAGAGAATACTTGGAATCTTATGCAGGCTAGGTACACTGCCAAGTCCTGTTATCTTTACTTCATTTATTCACTTTCTTTGCAGCTCCTGGGTACTTTATCTCAAAATCCTGAATTATATTTTTATGTTCTTTCGTTGGACATGTACTTATATCTGTGGTAAACAGATGTGAAATTTACACAGAAATATATTTATATGTCCTCAGGTGCAGTTGTCTATGATGCTTATATTGATGGATTGATGAAAGGAGGAAATCCTCAAAAAGCAGAAGAGATCTTCCAGAGGATGAAGAAAGATTGCTGCCAGCCATCTGTTAATACCTATACAATGTTGATCAATTTATATGGAAAGGTGAGTTCAATGGTATTCACCATCAACTTATACAATTTCTTTTCATTTTCATTCAAAAAATGTATTCAAATTTCTATGTGAAATTGTATGGTCAATCTTGACCACGCCAAGAGGGAAAGTGATGTTCCAGATTTCTTAGAGGTCAGCATTTCTTAGAGTCGTGTTTCTCAACCCACGCTCGGTTCAGATTCACCAAGGCAGGGGCCTTTTTTTTTTTTTTTTGCAATCTACATTAGAGCACCTTTTGCTACAATTGAAGTGTAGTTTAAAAGTGTATGCCTAGTAGTTTAAAGTATATGCTGCTCTTTAGATAGCATACTATGGTTATATTAGTGCATATGCAGTTTTAGTTGCCTAAGGAGTCAGCTTGGAAAGGTTGAACTGTCCAATTCCTCCAGTCAAGTCTAAAACGACCTTAGATCAGATTGGGATCTAAAATGCATACAGTCGGAAATCAGCATCTAGAATTCTCTGGCCAGTTTTACCAATAGTCCCATTGGACTTGGATTGGGTCAGATTCAATCTACCCATGTTGCTTCAAAACCGCATACCTAAAGAATTAATTCTCGAGCACGTTGACAATAAGGACCAGTTAAGTTCTAGTTGCCTAAAGGGACCAACTCGTGAGGCTCCAGTGCCAGCAATATAAGGATCCGATGTATTGGATGTTGTTATATGAACGATTGACAATTTGAACTTGGAAAAATTATATGGTCATCATGTTATCTATTTTTAAAATGGAAATTTATTGGGTCAGATGTTTTGTTGTTTGGTTTGAATCTTTTACTTAGCTTCTTTGGTGGACGAAGGGTGCTAAAAAATCTTGGAGCAGATTTGATTCTGTTTTACGTAGGAAAATCATGTTCAACCATTTTGACAGCTTCATCGGATTATTGTACCTTATTATTTCTATTTATGCATTAACACATTCCTTCTAATCTTCTCAATTTAGGTTGTAATTGAGGAAGTCATGTAAAGACAATCTCAAATTGAAATAAATTACTTCTAGTGTCTCCTCTGATTTAATTTTTATGGAGATTTTTCCTTGACGTGAGGTTTGTGCAGGCAAGTAAATCATATATGGCCTTGAAGGTGTTTGATGAAATGAGAAGTAAAAAATGTAAACCTAATATCTGCACATATACTGCTTTGGTAAATGCATTTGCTAGGGAAGGACTTTGTGAGAAAGCGGAAGAGATATTTGAGCAGCTGCAAGAGGCTGGGCACGAGCCAGATGTGTATGCTTATAATGCTCTCATGGAAGCGTACAGGTAGTATCCGTTAACTGGATGCTCTACAAATATGAGTCATTTTCATTAATGTACCATACCTACTAGCATACGATAGAACAAAATCCAATCTATTGATCAGTTGGTTTGGGTTGTTGAGAAGAGTTGTAGAAAATGTCCAGTTTATAAAGTGCATGCTTGGTTTTATTAGTGCATATATTCCAATTGTGAACTTTTACTTACCTATACCATCATAAACCCTAACCTTGGCTCTTCCTAGATCCTGAAATCAGTTTCTCCAGAAAATCCTTCATTAGATTTGGTATCACGGCCCTTTGTTCTTCATCAGTTCAAGTATGCTTGGTGTCCCCCTGAAGAATAACCTTTAATGTCAACAGGAGAGGTGTTCTTCTGATGGAGCTAAGAGTCTGCATCATTGTTCTCAGAGATCCTGTTGAAACGCATTCCCTAGAAAACCATGTCTTACCCACTAAAAGTAAATTTCTCTTGAAGTCTGTTCTAGATGCAGAAAATTTTCTGACTTTCTTCTCTTACCAGTCGTGCAGGTTTTCCTTATGGGGCTGCAGAGATTTTTTCACTCATGCAGCACATGGGATGTGAACCAGATAGAGCTTCATATAATATCATGGTAGATGCATATGGGAGAGCTGGTCTTCATGAGGGTAAATACTTAATAGTGAAAATTGATTAGCTGAACTACAAGTTCTATTTTGAATTTATCCAATTGTCACTGTTTTACATCAATTGAAAACTCACAAATATTAAGAAGCTACACGCATCTGGTAAAGTAACTTTTAACAATTGCAAAACCTGACTTAGAACTAAGGACATGTTTTCATTTCCATGGAATGATTTCTTTTTTTACAGTTTTGATTTCAATTATAGTTGACATAAAGGATGGATATTGCAATATTTGGATGATCATGTGCAGCAAAATGCTGTAGATTTTGGTGCATGAAAATAATTTATCATGACCATATCTTTGATGTTACTTAATTTGTTCAGTTTTATGTTGTCTATTTCCAGAGAAAGGATATGTTCCTTAAAATCTTAAGGGAAAGATGATGAATTGATGTCTTGGTCATGGTGCAGTCTTTATGCCAAGAGCCTCATTTTCTTTGCTAACTCAAAACATATGTCTAGGCTGTTTTGTGACAGAAAATTTAAAAGCCTTCTAGTAGATTTTTCTTTATATAATAGAAGGTCCTAGAGCTGGTTACCAGACCAAAGACTTGAGGTCTCATCCATATTTTAAAAGAGTCGGAAAATAAATAGAGGCGATAAGGGAGGGATCAGAGAAGGATACCACATGTTGTGTAGCCCATAGGCACCATAACAATGGACCAAAGAAACGAGGGGAAATTTTTTTAAAAAAAATAAGGTTACCATTTCTACTTTTCAACACTTGGAAAACTTATCTAGGATTCCACCCAATATTGCAGGGGAAGCTTGTTTTTAACTTCATCTTATCTGTACATGCTCTTCCCAAACATCATAGCTCAAATCTGGACAGCTTGGATGGGCAAGGATAATGCAAATCGTTGACGGAAGTCCATTGTACTCAAAGCTGACCTTGTTATCATTTTGTATAGGCCATAAAATCCCCAATCCCCCATCAATCTAGTTGTCCCTGTTTATCTGAATTTTCTTTCCATGTATTTAGATGCAGAAGCGGTGTTTGAAGAGATGATGCGACTGGGAATAACTCCAACTATGAAATCCCACATGCTACTTTTATCTGCCCACTCAAGAGTTCGCAATGTAGCTAAATGTGAAGATATTGTGAACCAAATGCAGAAATCCGGGCTTCAACCTGACACTTTTGTTCTTAACAGCATGCTGAACCTGTATGGCCGGTTAGGCCAATTTGAAAAGATGGAGGAAGTTTTAATTGCAATGAGTAAAGGACCATATGCAGCTGATATCAGTACATATAACATTTTAATAAATGTATATGGACGGGCAGGGTTTTTGGAAAGAATGGAAGAGCTCTTTCAATCACTTCCCACCAAGAGTTTAAGACCTGATGTGGTGACTTGGACTTCTCGGCTTGGAGCGTATTCTAGAAAGAAACTATACAAAAGGTGCTTTGAAATTTTTGAAGAAATGGTTGATTCTGGTTGTTATCCAGATGGTGGAACTGCTAAAGTACTCCTCTCAGCATGTTCGAGCCAGGAACAGATTGACCAGGTTACTACTGTAATTAGAACAATGCACAAGGATACGAGGGTTTTGCCTCTTTGATAGTGCCTTTTTTTTCTTTATTTCAAAGAAGTATGCCATCTATGTATCTAGCTGGTTCCAACAAAACTACTGCAGGATTACATTTTTATCAAAGTTATTCTCATCCACGTTACATCTCAGTGATCTTTCCATAAACATAAAGTTTACAGGAAGAAACCTTCCTACCTGTTGACTACTGCCGGTGAAAAGTAACCACACATTGCATGCTCGCACTATTATACTGCAAAAATGGACATGGTCCTCGTAAAAGTTCTGCTGTCCTTGCAGGCCAAAAGGCACTCTCTCTCACCTTAGTTTTTAACTTTCAAATATTTCTGCTCCACCGTGACTGAGTAAGAATCCAAAATGGTCCAAGGAACTGGATTTTATGTGAATTCATCCTTACCAAAGTTCTCATTTTTTCATATGAGAAACCGACGGAACACTGAACATTGACGAAGTGTCTGGGAACTCTTTTACATGAATATTATGCTAGAAAATAAAAAAAGATTGACTTTTGATAAAGATCCAGTCTATTATGAGGAGGACTTTGTTGTGAAACATGCTGCAATTATGATGAATGGTATGGAAAAGTAAAGAAAGAGAAAATGTAAGATAACATAGAGATTTAACGTGGTTTAACAATGTGCTTACATCCACAAGAACAAGTGGCAGCTGAAATTTTCACTATGAAAATGTAGGGTTACATCATGTGTATTTGACTAACCCTAGCCGTGCAGGGGTATTGAAAAATTTCTAAAATATCCCTACACCTCCGCTCCCCTCGCTCCGCTCTGGCCTGCTTTTTCTGTATTCGTGTTACACTCTATATAAGCTACATAATACAACAACTTTAAAATAAGGTTGGGCATATACGTGTAGTTTTATTTCAGTTTGCTCCCAAGTTTAAGATCGCCAAAGATCTCTACGGTTAAATTTACCTGTGCACTTGGTAGGAGATGTGGTCCTGTATAAGAGGTAACATGGACGTATACACAGAATGTGTAATAATAATAGTTTTTTTAAAAAAATTAAATTAAAAAAAAAAAGCCTCAGAATTTGATTTTTTTATTACTTTCTTTTTACGATGATTTTGTTATTACTTAAAAGGTAATTTTTATATAAAGTTCTCTAAGCTTAGACTTATAAAATAAAAAATTAATATATCATATAAAATTACTAATTTTAATTAGTGAAAACATTAAATAAAAAATTTAATTATTTTACCAACTTATATAAAATTAATTATATTTTAGTTTTCGTATTGTATACTTGTTTATTTTCTCAACTTATACGTGTTTTTGTATATTTTTTATACATTTTATTAATGTGATTATCAAAAATAATTATTTTATGTTATAAAAAAATAGCACAGTCAATCATATTAATAAAGTGTATAAAATGTATACAAAAGTGACTGCACATAGAATTTTTGTTTACTTTTTGACACATTATATGAACAACTTATTTCATCTTATTTTTTCATTAAAATATAATAAGAGATAGAAGTCGATGTTCATCAATTAAAATATTAGAGATCAAAATGTAAACTTTTAAATTCTTTTAAAAATCTTATATATTACATAATGCCTTATATCTAATTGAAAAATTCCCGTTCGAGTGAAGACGACTTGGGTACGATGAAAATTCCATAGAACTATCGTATAACGCGTGATATCGCCGTCAGAGCACCCACATTCGGTTCCCCATATCTCCCATATCCTCAAATTTTAGGGAAAATTTTACGGTTTAGCTGAAATACCCTACTCCATCCGGTTCCCCATTATGCGGTTGCCGTTTACGATCTGTACAGTATATCCCCATTTTTGCGAATCTACTGTGCGTCCCCATCCCCAACAAACCCCAATCGGTTTCCCCTTCCCCCGCGTCTTCTTCTCCGTCGGTTGGCCCCCTTTTTCTGTTCGCATCTCCATCGGTACGGTTTCTCTCCAGGATTGTAAGTTTCCGTTTGGTTTATTTGTGGTTTCTGCTTCGATTATTTTTGTGGTTCTCTATTTGGGGTTTTCTGTTGAGATTGGCGACGACGCCATGACCGATTTCTCTTCTCCTCAAGTCTGTGAGGGATCTTCTTCGAATTGATGTTTAATTTTCATGATCTAGATCTTGGTCTGAATAGTATTTCGTGGGTTTGAATCTCGATCGATAGTTTGCATTTTTGGGATTTTTTGCTGCAATGTCCGAATAACACATGTGGTCCTCGGTCCGAATCCTTTGATCATGATTCTGTTTTTTTGAGGATTTATTTGATGGAATCGTTTATGCTCTCTATTTGAATCGTATTATTGTTCACTTATTGCCATTGAATACCTTGCGAAATCTAGAGGATGTTGTTGAAGTATCTCTGTGCATTTTCGATGTTCTTGTTTTGGTATCTCTGTGCATTTTCTCGGTTGATGTTTTGGTATCTCTGTGCACACTGATTGTCAAGATTTTGGTTCACTGTAATTGTGAGATTGTGAGAAATTATTCACATACATCTGTTTGGGACTTTTCTGATTGTTGATTCGATTATTTCCAATATGCATGCTCTTTTAGAACACTGCTATGAACATTCCAGAAACTATATCAAATCTGTCAATGCTTTTTTGGTTGAGAAAAAACCACAAAATTATGTCCCCTATTAATTATATGAGTCTTGCCTGATTTCTATTTTGCATATTTCCCATTTTTATTGTAAATGTACAATAATCTCTTCAGCTATGGATGTGTAATGTGTTCTGTGAGGCTCCCCCGTGGTCCCTTTTTTCCCCTTTCATTGGTATTATTTTGGTGGATTGCCGCCATTATCAGCCATGAGACTGATTTGTGTTACAGGTCCCAAAGTCAAAACTGTAACTTGTTTGGTTATTAAAAAGAAATCTGTTATGTATTGTGATGTATAGACATTGAAAGAGGCAGAAAATTCTTTTGTAGGATCTTCCATATCTATGATTTAATGATAGGCCCATATGCTATTCTGTTCTATATTTGTTTGTACTTTTTGGTTGGTATATACTCTGCCGATCAGCCATTTAACTTAATATAAAATACTGCAATTTGGTTAAAAAGTAGTATAACACATTGGGGCCCCATCTATCAATAATGTGTGCACTGCCTCTTGGGATGGTTTTCAAGTTTATATTATTTGTTATAAAAATGGAACTTTATGAGTTGGTCTAATCACATATTCATTGGTCTAACCTTTTGTCACTTTGCTATTACCATTTGTTGGTCATTGAGTAATTTCTTCTTTAGAATTGGGTCATTTGCAGTGTTTCGTGTCATTCGGGGGAGGGGGGAATATAATTAGGCTGTGATGATGGGGTTAATTCAAAAGTGTAATTGGGGCCCCATCGATATGGCGGGGTAATCATTACTCGAATAGGCCAAGTTGCAGTTTGTGGTACTCTCCATAAACTGCAATCGGGGTTCGGGTGATGTTTTGCAGCCGATCGATGCTGGACTCCAAGATTACCCATGTTGAAGCTTGTTACACCATTCTGAGCCACATTTATTGTCTTACTCAATATGGGGAACCGGATGGGAATGCTCTTATTTTGTGGTTTGTGATTTGCATGCTGTTTGTTGTTGTTTTTTATTCTGTTGCGATAGATGTGTAATGTGTAAATTAAACCCCCTCGGCTGTGATGATGAAAATCGTATGTGAAGATTAGGGATATTTATGGCCATCTCCTCAATGGTTAGGTAACCCGAACGGCCAACATGTCATGGCAACCGGTCGTTGCTACCATGAGTGGGTGTCCATATTTCCATAATACTTCCATTCGGTTCCTGAGCCCCCACTGAAACCCATAATTCTTCGTGATGGGAATTTGATCGACTTTTTCATTATTTTTTTAGAGATGGATTCCCAAGACCCTGGACACATGTACTTCACCAATCTCCTTAGTCAAGATCCTCAACTCGACCCCACTTTGACCGGGCATAGTGGAACATCTCCATTAACCATTGATGACTCTCCACCCCTACCCCCTAACGAGCCTATCGGCAATAGGAAATCAGTGCGGGGTGCGAATTTCACCCCCGAAGAAGACAAGTTACTTGTCTCCGCATGGTTAAATTGTAGCCTAGATGCCGTTCAGGGAACAGATCAAAAATTCTCTCAACTTTGGGAAAAAATTTCTGAATACTTCCAACAATTTAAAGAAACCAGCCATGAGCGGACAATAAAGTCTTTAATTCATCGTTGGTCGGTTATCCAAAAGGCGACAAACAAGTTTTGTGCGAAACTAGCCCAAGTTGAAGGGTTAAATCAAAGTGGCATGACCGACCAAGACAAGGTACAATTTCCAAATCATTGTCTGTTTTACTCTAAAAATTCTTGTCACCTACATTGGTTTAACATTAGCTTTTTTTTTTTCCATGCAAGTTTGAGAAGGCCAAGGTTATGTATCAAGCACTAGAAAAATCCTCCTTCCAGTTCGAGCATTGTTGGCACCTATTGAAGGACCAACCTAAGTGGATTTGGAGAGCCACAAATCCTGATCCAAAGCGAAGGAAGACGATGTCCCCAACTCGATGTTCTGGCGCTTCTGTTGATTCTGTTTTTGATATCGACGCGGATCAAATGCTAGAGAATGAAGTTATCGAGCCCGACCGACCAATTGGAAGGAAAGCTGAGAAAGGAAAACGAAAGGTCCAAGGCCAGCATGCAGAGGAGAACTTCCAACTCAGGAAGTTGAAGTATACTCTGTTGGAGGAGTCACGCGCTCAGGAGAAGGAGTTTTTTCGTCTTAAAGCCGAGAAGATGGCGCACGACAAGGAGACGGAGGCCAGAAAATTGAGTCAAGAGGACGAACGGCTGCGGTTGGAGGCTGAGAAAGTGGAGCTCGCGAAGAAGGAATCAGATCAGCGCATTATGATGATGGATGTGAGTGTCATGCCAGAATTGCAGCGGCAGTTTTTCCAGCAACTCCAGAGGGAGGTCATGGCGAGACGCAGTCGGTCCGACGATTTGAATTGATATTTTGTATTTGATTTTTTGGACATATGTTTGTAACAGTTATATATGTGTAAAAATACATGTAATTCACCATTTTTGTATTTGATAATATGGAAGTATGATAGGGTTGTGCAATTAATGACTCAATGACATTTTCATAAACAAACTTGATTACCATTAATATATTCGGGAAATTGATAACAATAACGAAATACAAATGCAACTCAGATTAACTTAAACATAGTTCACCAATTACATGAAGGAAATAATAAAATCTAAAGCAACCCCGACTAATGTTGTGAATACCTAAGCCATTGATGTTCGATTAGATCTTCTTGAAGCTGATGATGTGCCGAGCTGTCTCTAATTTCATGATGACGCTGGATGAAGTCTTGAAGCTCAGTTGTATGATTGCGCGACAATTCGGGGAGATCATCATCAAGTTGATCATATTCAATGTTCAGACTCTCATTATCATCACGCTCGTCTTCAATTATCATATTATGTAGAATAACACATGCTTTCATTATATTTGTTAGTTCCTTCACTTTGAACATTCGAGAAGGTCCACGAATGATAGCAAATCGTTGTTGAAGTACCCCGAATGCACGCTCGACATCTTTTCTTGCGGATTCTTGTGCTTTCGCAAAATTTTTCTTCTTATTCCCACGTGGTGATGGAATCGTCTTCACAAAAGTTCGCCACTTGGGATAAATACCGTCCGCAAGGTAATAGCCCATCGTATAGTCGTTACCATTGATAGTGTAATTGACTTGAGGAGCACGCCCTTGGGCAAGTTCCGTAAAAATAAAAGATCTCTCTAGCACATTAATATCGTTATGTGAACCGGGCATACCAAAAAATGCATGCCATATCCAGAGATCATATGAAGCAACTGCTTCTAAAATAATAGTTGGTTCACGGATGTGGCCGGAGTACATACCTTTCCAAGCTGAGGGACAATTTTTCCACTTCCAATGCATGCAATCAATGCTTCCTAGCATTCCTGGGAATCCCCGTTGTTCACCAACCGCAAGCAATCGGGCTATATCATTAGCAGTTGGCGACCTTAGATATTCTTCTCCAAAAACACTTACTACTGTCTCAGTAAATTTTTTGAGGCTCTCCATTGCGGTGCTTTCACCAATACGTATGTATTCATCCATAAAATCTCCAGTAACTCCATACGCCAGCATTCTAAGTGCTGCGGTGATTTTTTGCATAGAAGATAAACCGAGTCGGCCGGCATTATCTCTTCTTTGGACGAAGTACGGCTCGTAAGACTCTACTTCATTTAGAATACGAAGAAATAGGGGACGACTCATCCGAAATCTCCTTCGAAATAGATTCGAGGGATATACTGGATTTTCAGCAAAATAATCACGAAATAGGCGCTCGTGTCCCTGAGTATGATCACGCGAATAAACTTACGACGTTGGCTATTGCCACGTCGTCTGGATGACTGTCCATCCGCCTCCATGCTTTGAACATCGCTATCATCTTCAGAGGAAACGTATGTCAATAATTTGCGAAAGAAAGTACGAGCCATTTGATGAAAGGAGTAGGAGATCAAATGATACAATTTCTGTTTGGTTCTATGGAGGAAATGAGGCTTGAGTTTGCGTATTTATAAAGGAGTAAAAATGTTACCGTTAGAGAGAATTCAAGAAAATGTTACCGTTGGAGAGAAGACAAAAAAAGTTACCGTTGGAGAAAAAACAAAAAATATTACCGTTTGAAAAAAGACAAAAAATATTACCGTTGGAGAAAAGACAGAAAATATTACCGTTTAATAAAATTAATAAATTTTATCATCAATACGTGAAATTACGGTTTTTCATTAGAGATATTGAGTATTCTTTTAATTAAATTTTCCATCACGTTACAAAATGCACTAATTAAAAAAAATAGCTGATTTTTATAATTCGAATTTCAATTTAAATATAAAATATTGTATTGGATAGTCAAAATCTCCAATAAATATTTAGTAGAAAATGATATTTGAAAAAAAAGATAATAAGACAAAATAGTTAGTAGTTAAGATTGTAAATAGAAGAAAGAGAAAGAAGTAATAAAAAAAGATTAGAGAAATATTATTTAAAAGAATAGAGATAGGGATGGGGAATGAGACGTAGGAGATTTTTAGAAGATAAACAAATTTTAAGAAAAAATTTAAAGAAATAAATATTTGAGTTAAATTATAGGGATGAAGATGGAGAATCCAAGGGGATGCTCGCCGTCATAGGCTACCACACTCTACACCCTTTCGCCTCCAACTTATCTCTTGGCCCATGGGTTTGTTGACACATTGACCCACCACCTTGTATAGCATTGATAATTCTTAATTTTGTCCCAGATTTCCGCCTGTCATGTTTTTTCTCTCATTTTTAGATACCAATAACAAAAAGTGAAACGATCAACTATTGTGTTTGGAAAAGGAAAGTAGGTCTTTTTTTTGGTTGTTGAGTTCACCTATGGCTTCAAGGTTGTTGTGGGCTTCGAGGGCCGCCTCATACCTCAGGATCTCAGTCTTCCACAGAGGCTTTTCTTCTGGTATATCAGAATTTTGCTTTCGTGTTGTTCTTTTTGTGTAGATTGGTGGTTCTTTATTAGCTTTTCAAGTGTGTTTATTGATCGCTATGAGGATTAATATTTCTAGGTATGTCGTTGGCTTGGATGTGGATATGGATCTCCCGTTTGCGTCTGTTGAAATGCTTGATCTATAGTTCTTCCAGCGGAATATTTTTTTCTTTTTCGAAATGGAGTTGGTTTGTTTTTGTCACTGTGATCATATTTGCCAAGTTTTGGATTTTATTGCAGTAGAGATCAATGGGCTTTTGAATCTCTATCTGAAAGAAAGCAACTTGTCTTTGTAATGGTTGTAGATATACTTTTTACAGTGTGTCCAGTCTCTCGATCGTGCTGCACAATTTGCCATTAATCTCAGTTCTCCATTATTTCTATAACGTCTTTATTTCTTTTTAATGAAGAAAGAAACTGTAGCAATTGTCTGTCACATTTTATTTTGTTAAAAATGTAACTTCTGAAGTAGTTGGTGTCGGTACGGAATGATCTAGGCTATAATGGGGAAAGAATGGAATCTCAATGGGTTTTCTCTCTTGCATTCCTCGACCTGGGTGTGCTTGGCCTCTTTAATCTACTCTTAGAACCAGGAAAAAAAAAAACAAAAGCATAAAAAACAATATTTCAGAGTTCCAAACGATAAAAAAGGCTAGTGTACCTACTTCAAGAAGCCACTAGCTATCCAACTGCTTAGGGGTTGCACTCTGTTCCGCTTGGTGGACCAAATCTTCTCTCCTTTTAGAATTCTTTCTCCCACACATCTTTACCCTGGGAAGGCTTCAATAAATAATTTGAGAACGACTATTTGAATTGGTTGCATAGGTGTGTTAGTTGGATGGTCATAAAAATCTTATGGGCTTGGTTATTATTCATAATGTTTGCATGATTTCACATGCTAGTACATATAAATGTAGAAGCGCACAGGATAACCTTTATGTATACTGCCATAAGAGTGGGAATTATATCTTTTCGATATTGCTGTAATTGCTTATTCATCACCGCTGGTGAAGGTTTAAAATCTTTTAGTGGGAAGAAAAGCTCTCCCTCTAAATTCAAGCATTTTACAATTCGAAATATCATGCCGGAGATGTAACTTTGATTATTTTTTATTTTTTATATACAGTTGAGAGTTTCAAGTTGCTTAGATGTTGTACGAAATAACCACCTAGAAATGCCATGGGGTTCCAAATTGAATATCTGTAATTACCTTGAGAGGAAGTGTATCCAAATAAGATGTTGGTACAATCATAAACTTTGTCTCAAAATAATGCATTTTTATAGTGTGTACTATTGTCCAAAGAAAACCGAATAAAATTTCTGAATGTGGGCACAACGATGAACCATCTTGTGCTCAGGTGACCATCTTGCTTGTAATAGGGTTCATCTTGTGCGAATGTGCATGATGCTAAAAAATTTGTGTACAAAGTTTAATAAAGACAATAGGCTATTATTCTCTTTGGGCATTCTTCAATCTCAAGGATTCAAGGAATTTCACATAACAATAGAAGCATTTATCGCCAACAACATGAGAAGTGTCAGGAATACTAAATGTTTACTCTTTGTTTTGGATTTATTTGATTGAATCAAATGCATTGATAAAGTCACTAATATACTTTGATTGTTAAGCATTCTAATAATGACTCCTATTGACTTATTGAACATGCTTGTTGAGATTTAAAATTGCCACAGCACAGAAAGATACATGAAGTTCATTTACTTGTATAAAAAAAAGATATACACGAGGTTCATTTTCAGAAAGTTTCTGAGAACAAGGCATCTTACAGAGAACTACGAATGCTTCAGCAAGCTCAATAAGCAAGAATCTTATTTTGTTTCTGTGCTTTCTCTCTCTCTTTCTCTCAATGCTTTTGTTGAAGCTTTTGCTTCTCATATGAAGTCATCTGATCAAATGTCCAATCTATAAGATACATGCAGATTAAAGATGTTGCTCACATACAAATGATGATCTAGTTCACTGGTTTTTCTGTATGCTGCAATATTTTTTTATATTTCGAGATATAGAACATTTCAGTCAAATCATAATTTTAAGAAATGTGGAGATGCTTTCTCTCTTGGATTTCTAGAAATTGACCTGCCCATGGTGCTTATACTTGTCTTCCCCAATTTACATGCAGTTTTGAAGGATCTTAAGTATGCAGACTCTCATGAGTGGGTGAAAGTGGAGGGGAACTCTGCTACTGTTGGTATCACTGACCATGCTCAAGATCATCTAGGGGATGTTGTGTATGTTGAATTACCGGAAGTTGGGGCTCCTGTTGAACAGGGCAGCGGCTTTGGTGCAGTTGAAAGTGTCAAGGCTACTAGTGATATTAATTCTCCTGTTTCAGGGAAAATTCTTGAAGTTAATGAAGAGCTCAGCAGCTCCCCTGGTCTTGTGAGTCTCTAGTTCTAATTTGAGTCTCAGTTCCTTTTGTTTTTCGTTATATCTGGATAAACTCATATGTTGGAACTGGCAAGAAAACATGGCCAGAGTATTTTTTTTTCGGTATGGTGCCGGCCAAACATTTCTAAACTTGGTTTTTGGGTTTGTCAAGGATGTAGCAGCGGTCCTGCAGCTTCTGTTGGTTGTTGAATGAAATTCCAAACACGTGTAATTTAGCTTTTTGGTTTGGTGGGGGTTTCAAGATTTAGGCATTTGTCCAAAGTATTGGGGTCATGGGCAGTGAGCAGTTAGGAAAGAGAAGGAGAGAGCTTAGTGGGCCCACCTGCCCAGAAACCACACGGGCAGGTGGGTCCCACACATCTCTCTATTTCTTTGCTGAATGAGTCTTATTTCCTGCAGTGGATTTACCCACCTCCCACCTTTGGGGGAATAGTCACCAGTTAGCTGCAAATGCTGTTGTAAGTTGTAACCATTCAAGCACTTTATTTGCTCTTAACTCTGACTGCTGCCCCCTGAAATCAGTGAAATGTAACTAATCAGAACGATTCTCAAGTGTTCTGAATTTCTTATCTGGCCTTTCCAATATCTCTTATAGTTAATTACTAGTAATTAACAGATAATGTCCATCATGTTAGAAATTCTAGTTTCCTCGTTGGTGTAGTTTTGACTTCTGCCACCAAGAACATGTTTTCCCGCCAGTTTTCAGTTTCCTTTATGGTTGTCTGATCAAAGCTTTCTTGCCGTGTAGGTTAACTCAAGCCCATATGAGAAAGGATGGATAATTAAGGTTGAGGTGAGTGAGAGTGGTGAATTGAAGAACTTGATGGATGCTGATCAGTACTCCAAGTTCTGCGAAGAAGAAGATGCAAAACACTGAGCAACTCTGTTGGGAGTTCTTCCTTGGATAACGATGATAAATCAACGAATCTGAAGAGTGCAGAGTGCACATTTTTTTCTTTTTGTTTCTACCCAAACATGTGCTTTTACTGCTCTTCTTTAGTGTCTTTGGAGCTACAAAGTTTAATACATTTTCCATCTTAATTAAGAAAATAATGAATTTGGGTTTTTGCGTTTTATCTTTTTGTGCTGCTGCTCTGCCAGGTATGAGATTTTAAAGAAAGATGATAAACGCACGTTATTTTTCACAATATTCTACACAATTATGTTTTAAAATGAGGGATATTTTTATAAAAAAAACCTTATAAAAGTAATGTAATTTTATAAAAATATCTTCATTTTAAACATATATTGTGAAATATATTGTATATATCATTACTCGTAAATACTTTACTAGATGCGCTCTATACACCGGTGCAAGTTGGGTAGAGTTGACGGCGATTTCTTGAAATTTTAAATTTTTTTAAAAAAATTAAGAGATAATTTCTTAAGCCTCTATTGATAATTTAAAAAAAATAAAATAAAATCTCATCTGGTGCCACTATTATTTTTTACATGTATTTATACCTTCTAAAATCATTCACCAAAATTGATTGTCTATCATTCAAGAAATAACGAGGCTGGAAAAATATCTGAAACCCCACACAGGTATTTAATTCAGCTGGCCCGCAGACTCATCGTCAACTCCTGCAGGCTGCAACTCGTTCTCCCCTAATCCTCAAAACCTTTGAAAATCCTTAACGCCTTTGTTTGCGCAGATTAAATAAAATTAATTGAGATAAAAATTAAAAATTAAAAATTAAAAATTAAAAATAATATTATTAAAATCTATTTTATTATTATTATTTTAAAATTTTAAAAAAATTATAATAATTAAATGAAATAAGTTGTGAAAACAAACATCCCTCTAAGATTCAAAAACTGTGTCCCTAAGAGACTGAAGCCATTTGTTTTTATAAAATTCCTGCACTAATTCCTACGAAATGATCTTCATTCTTCCAGAAGGAAAACGACACTTTGGCCGTTTCTGATGTAACCCACGTGTCAAAATGTTCTGAGGTGGGTGCATTATCATCATCATCAACACAAGGCACCGTCTCAAAGGTGGCTGATTTGTTCCCTGTTTTGCGCTTAAGGAGCCTTTTGGAGTCAATACTTAACAGGCAAAAACGTAATCATGCAGGCTTAATGTCTAAGCCAAGTATGTCTTCAATCGCAAATAATATAATAAAACAATATATGAAATTCTGCGGTGAAAGAAACAAACCTTGTAATATACGCAGGGCTTGTGAATTGGAGCTCCCACTAACCAAAGAAACTCTACTCAACCAATCATATTTCATTATTTATTTATTTATTTATTATTTATGCGAGAGGCCCTACGGTATCATGGATTCCACTAATTAATACATGATCTTAGGTAATTTAATAATCTTCATACGACATTATCATTCCTAGCATGTCTCATTAAATCAGAATTTTTAACCCTAAATACATGTCTTGATTGAATAATATATAAAGTACTACTAAACTACATAATTTGAGGTATTATTTAAGAGAAATGATTTATATTACATCTCTCAAATAGACAAATTCCGTACAAGACTTTGTAAAAAAGTGGATCACAGTTAAAAAAGTGTAAAAAAAAAACTATTATTTATTAGCGAGACCTGTTTTTTTTTAAGAGACTTGTCTATTTGAGACTTGTGCATAACATTACTTACAATTTAATGCATATATAGTTTTGGGTTATATTAATTTATTTTTTTCTCAAAAATGGTAAATTAATAGCTACATTCTTTGTCCCACGTTTGTAATTTTGATTGATCCATATATATGGGATAATTGATCAAGTTTAAGGTTAAGAAATACCGAGATAGCATCATATTTCCTATATTATAGATAGGTAAAACATCCTTAATTTTGTCAAAATTAAAATTCATACCATATTACCTAAATTATGTTTGCATACATGTATTATATTTATGTTTTTCTCCAATAAAGCCGTTCTCTTTGCTTAATTTAAACAAAACACCTTTTATAATTAGGTCGAACCAAAACTTACTCATAACAGTAAACATGTGTTATGATATAAAATAAATAATAAAATTTAATCATTTTCTTTCATTTAAAATTTTTTAAAAGTGTATCTTAGAATTTAAAATATATAATATTATTTGTCGTATCAACAACTAAGGACAATAGTTTCAACCACCGCAACCAACGACGTTCTACAAAACTATCACTATCTCCTAAAACCTAAAATCTAAAAGCGTTTGGTGGGACATTTTGAATTAAAAGCATTTGCAACCTTATGACTGTCCTCATTGTTAATGCCACAAACTTCAAATCCTGAAAGATACTTAAGATCTTGTGTGACATTTACAATTACAGCAATCAAATTTACAATGTTCTTCCTTATTTTTTGGTGTCAAATTTACTTTTGTCTAAAATCTTATATTTTCATGACCAAAAATGGTCTAATGTTGTTTTATTTTTTAAATTTTTGGACAAAAATTCTATGTGCAGTTACTTTTGCATACTCCTTATACACATCACTGATGTGATTAGCTGCGTCACTTTACTTTTGCATACTCTTTGTGTACTTTATTAATGTGATTAGCTGCGTCACTTTACTTTTACATATTTATTATGCACTTCACTGATGTAATTAGCTACATCACTTTTTTTTAATATAAAATAACTGTTTTTGTCAATCACATCAGTAAAGTGTGCAATGATTACACAAAAGTGATTATATATATATCATATAACTGTTTTTTTTTTAGGGGAAGGCTGGTATAAATTACTTTCAAATGGGTGAAATTACTCAGATACCTACTTCCATTGGAATAAAAAAAACCCTAAAATGTCAAGCTTTTAGTTGTATTCAATTAATCAACAGAATGATCATTGGTTCCTCACCTTAAAAAACCCATCTTGCTCTGACTTGCACATAACTAATACCATATATATACTCTGTTGGTTGTTCATTGTCACATCATTAATACCAAATGAAAGAATATTAGAATCTCAGTGCTGACGACTTTGTCGTTGCCTTGCCCCAAGTGCAAAGAAAACTAACATGTTAAAGCTATTGGGAAAGGATTTCAACACATAATATAGCTATTTTTTGTCATTGTTTTGAGACACTAAGATAATGATAATAGAGCAATGATTATCTTGAGAGTAATGTCTTATACAAGTCCTTAAATATATAAGTCTCGTTCAGATCTTTTATGAAAAAAAATTATATTGTATAAAAGTACAAAAGATCTTTTTTTTCCTTTTTATATGATAGGATTCACATTCTTACAAAATGCTGACTTGCATGCCAAGTACACACGTCTTTACTCAACGAAAATTTCAAGAATTCATTTGAGATTATCAAAGTTCAAAGCAAGTGTCCCAGCGTGGGTGTTACAACACTCATACATCGTGCATACTTGTTAGCCTTAACATATAGAAAATGGAAATAATACAGCTAAAGATAAATCATAAAATAAAAGGTAAATGAAAAGAAGCCAAGCCAGATGGGCAATGCCTATGACCTGTCTCAAAAGAGTAGTGCTATGTGGTCGTCCTCAAACTTGGCTTAATCGGCACAAAATCAACTTGAAAACTCATCAATCGTCTGTAAAAAAAAAAAAAAACTATTTATATTTTTTAAAAAACCAAAATTAGTTTAGGAAAATGTTCATCTAATCATTTCTCATAACAAATAAAAACAGAAAAATCAAAAAAACTTTCACAAAAATACAAATAATTCTTAGAAATATTTTTCCAAAAATTTTATTGAAACTAAAAAGAATTTAAAAAATAATAATTACAGTTGTGGCTGCAGTATAATTATTTAAAAAATAAATATAAAATTTATATGAAAAATTAATTTTTTAATAATATATTTTAATTTTTTAAATAATGATAAAACATTTGTACACTTTATGACGTAATTAAAATAAGTCAAAGTTTGAGAAGGATTTTTTTTTTCTTTTCTTTTTAAAATATTGTTTCCACTGAACCGAAAATCCAGCTTATTTTCTTACGCTTCTCTTTTGGGGGTCTACTGGCGCACTTAAACCAACAACAACCACTCTCTCGCTCCCACGCACGCTCTCAGCTTCAGTGTGAAATCCTGTGTAATAAAGAGGCACGGGGAGGGAGGGAGAGAGGGAGAGAGAAAGGAGAAGAGAGAGACTCAGATCTGAGCTCCATGCCCTCGATCAAATCATTCGCAGCCTGCTACGCTTTTCGATCTCAAGCTCTGAATTGTACGCTACTCTTTCGCTATTCGCTCTCTCTGCTTCCATCACTGTTTCAGCTCCGTTCCGTTGCTGAGAGATAAAGTTGCGGGAAAGTAAATGAGAATCTGAACATGTTGACTTTCTGAATTTTTCGTTAATTGGGATCCGGGAAACCGAAATGCTGCTGCTGTGCTAACCATTTCGCTTGGCTAAGTTCCAGTTTGTCATCCTTCGAAAAGCAAGAGAAAGTAAGTTCAACGAAAGGAAACTTTCATTTTCTTTACTTTTCTCGCACTGGCTCAGCAACTATATGAAGCATTGTATACCATTCACCACCTGGATATCTTGAAATTGACTCGTAATTGTTCATGTTTGTGGCTTGGGCTGGCACATGATGTAGAGTTTCTTGTTTTGGATATAAAGGCTTTTCGTTGCAGTTAATAGCTCGTAATTTAGCTATCATACGGTTAATTGATGCGAAAGTGGGAGGAATTGGAAAGAAAGTGAAAATTAGTGAGTGTCTGAGTGGTATTCTGCTTCCTGTTTTAAACTTTCATCCTCAACGGAACTGCGCCAAAACTGTTGTCCTCAGCTTATTGCAGTGGAGATTTAAATCTATTGCGTATGTAGTTACGTAACATGCTTTCAACACTCAAACTTGAAGTTCTCGTTTCCTGATTTTTCTTAGCTGCCAACCAAACATGAAATACTTGTGCAAACATTTTTTGATAAGTGAAAGCCTTATAATTAAACTTCTTTGCAAAAATATTGGATTTTGTGGGTTAAAAACTAATAACCAAAAGTAAAGCTGGATTAATTGTGCAGAAATTTCCCGTGTTTTTGTTATGTACAAAAACTGGAAAAAGGAAGATATGTAACTTGGATTTTTGTTGAGCTGTACGCTTTTAGTATTTTCTGACTCTTTGCTATTCCCTTGGCAACTGGATTGTGTGTTTTTTGCTTTGTTTTCTAAAAATCTTGCACGATGGACATGTGAAACTAGAGAAATCTTCTAAAGAATTGTTGCTTATAAAAAAAAAAGGAAAAAAAAAAAAATCTTCTAAAGAATTGTTGTTGCACTTGTAAAGAAGTTTGACTTGTAATTGCAATTGGTTTGCAGAAATTCTGAAGTGTAGGTTTGTTAATCAATGGCAAAATCACGTCAACACTTTTTGGATGGCCCATCAAGATGGACTGATTACTTGGGTCCGCAAATGACACCTCCAACAAGCTCTAGGAGCTCCAGGAATGCTGGTCCTGATGGACCAGTCCAAAGTTCAGGAGGGTCTCAAAAGGGTTTGAACATTAAGTGGGTAGTCCAACTTACAGAAGTTGCTGAAGGTCTTTTGGCTAAAATGTATAGGTTGAATCAAATCTTGGACTACCCGGACCCAGTTGGCCATGTATTTACTGAAGCATTTTGGAAAGCTGGTGTGTTCCCTAACTATCCAAAAATTTGCATTTTGCTCTCAAAGAAATTTCCAGAGCATTTTAGCAAATTACAACTTGAGCGTGTAAGAGTTGATTTCCTTTCCCTTTAAATATTGGGTGTTTCTTATTATTTACAAGTGTGATCCTAGTAATTCTTTCATTTCTTATGTTGCTGCAGGTTGATAAAGTTGCTTTGGATGCTTTGCATGATAGTGCAGAACTTCACTTGCAAAGCTTGGAACCATGGGTTCAGGTATACAGTTGGTACTTATGTCTACTTAATGTTTGTTTATTTTTGCTCCTCCATTATGTGCATGCTTTCTTTTAACATTTTCAAAATTAAGCTTGTAGGTGAGTATTAATATGCATGGCTTCACCCCCAAGTCTCAAAAACATTTTTTCCCAGTGCATAAAAAGACAAAGTATTTGTTTCTTCTTGTTGGGATTTTGACTGGAATTTTATTTTTTGCTCTCTGCATCTGTAGCATGTATTAGGACTGGGAGTAATAACATTATTTCTCTTCTTACTCGTCCTAATTATTGTGTTGGTTCACGTTTAAAACTTCCATGGTCAAAACTAGTTTCTATTTAGGGGATGTTTGGAAATGTTTTTCATTTCATCCCTTTCATCTCATCCCATCTCATTTCCTTCCCAAACATCATTTAAACAAACACTTTCAAACTAATTATTACAACTTTTTCAAAGAAATCATTATAACTTTCCTAAACTTTCAAATAAAAAACAAAAAACTATTCAACTTTTTTCAAATCAAACACAAACACTCCGGTGGCCTGAAAGTTTGAAAGGGCTTCTCTCGGTCGATTGTCAAAGTGTGCCGTTTGCCGTGTAGTTCATAGATAGAGTTGCTGGCCTTTGGCGAGATTGATGTGCTTCATCCGGTGGCAAGATTTGTTCTATTCTCGACCATAGAGGGAGTCCCAGTCCAACGTCGACCAATTTAAGAGAGGTCGGAACACCTATCGGCAGCCACATAAAGCTTTGACGGTCACCCAACCACAGAAATTGTAGTTGGCCCTTCGTTGTTCCTATGCTGTTCTTCTATGGTTTGGAACTTGCGGTTAGGTTTGACGTAAAGGGCTTCCTCTCCTCCCATGGATCTGTCATAAGTCCTGGGGCTGAACCTTTCTGACCGAACTCAGGGGTCCTCGGATGATGGTGCTTCCTTTAAGGAAGGAATTGGAGTAGAATCTGTATTAAGTTCAGTGGGGATTTGAGATTTGGGATCTGGGATTTGATGATGATGACCTGCGATAGGGATTCGCCTGACCTGGAAGGTGAGAGGTGGTTGAAGGTGGAATAAAAAACTTTCATTTTTATGAGAGAGGGAGGAAATAGATTTCGTATCTCTGAACGTAGCAAAAGGTTGGCTAAGTTCATGTGTCTAGGTGGGACGGCAGTTTCATGGGTGGCAAAGAGGATAGATGATTGTTTAGAACTTAAATGTCATAAAGGATTCTTCCGAGAGCTAAGAATGGGTAATGGAATTCTCATTATTCAACATCAGTCTAACGCAAGGGGTAGCTTTTTGCAACTCTTAGATTTCCAAAATGGTAGGAGGAAAGGGTTGTTGGTGATTCCATAAGGCGTTAATGCCATTGGATGGAAAGGCTTTCTTCAGTCCATTTAAAGCATTACTGGGTACAAAGCCACTATTCTGAAGCATGCAAACAACAAAGGGGAGTTTGTTGATGGAAAGACAGTGGGAAGGTGTTCCTTAGTCAAAGGTGCTTTGCACGTTGCGGTGTTGAGGTCACAGGTGGGTAGTTTAGTCGAGATCAGCTCCGCAGTAGAAGGAAAGGGTAAGGTGTTTGTTGGAGACATAGGCCATCAGGTGACATTGGGAGAAGTTGAGGGGGTCTTGTGGGACGTCAAAGCTCAATTGACAGGAGTTATGGAGTATGTGAGAGATTTGATGTTTAAAATGGATAAGGGGCTGGACCTAGTAATAGGTTTCAGTGGTGGGTCGAAAAAGGACGAGGGAGAGAGGGGGATAGATCCTATAGGTTTGAAGGCCTCAAGTGAGTCGGTAAAGGGCGTTTCAACACCGGCACAGATAGATTCGTTGGACGTCAGCATCTTTGTCCATGCTAGTGTGATTCAGGACATCAGCAACGTGTCTTCCATGCCTCCTGAGGGAGTAGTAGGCCCATAGTCACCAGTTGCAAATGGGGCTAGTACTTTGGAAGAAACAGTCGAGCCTCTTGAAGATACAAATGGGGTAATAGAAGGTAGTGCTTACCCTGCGTGTTCTATTCCTGAGGGAGCAGTAGGGTCTGACAAAGTGGAACTACAAGGATCGTCGGGGGGTGAAGCAAATTTCAGCAATGCCATCATCAATGGAGGGGAGGAACCTTTTATGGTGACAGAAACAATGAACAGCAACCTTTTAGCTGTCGAGGAGACTCTGGATTTGTCGTTGGGTATTGTGTCTGGAGATAATGTTGCTCCCCTGGTTTCTCTTTCTTTGTCAAATGATATAGCGGGTTCACCATCGGATTGGGTTCTTCATATGTAGCATTTGAAATCGATTTGCTTAAACCACATTTTCTCTATCCTTTCCCATAACTCAAAAAATACTTAACTCAAATTATCTCACTACTATTCACAAACCATCATATTACTATTCACAAAATTTTTTATCTCATCTCATTTCCCAAGCATCCCCTAGTATGGTCAAATTAATATCCAAGAATGTGCCTCCCAAGTGTTCAGTTACTAGCTTGTTGTCAAGATTAGTATTTTCATAGAAAGGAGGGGTAAATATATTTTTTCCTCCTTCTTAATGTTGTATTATACAGATTACAGAAAACAATACAATTGACCTGGCATTTTTTACAGTAATCCTTTCCTGAAGCTAATATTCTTTCCTTAGCGCCCCCCCTCATGCTTTTTATTTTTTTGATAGGTAAGAAAATTTTTATTGAGGACAAGTAAAAAGGCATAGCTCAAGTACACATGAAGTATGCAAACTCCCCCACATGGTAGAGCATATAATGCATATTATTATGTAAATCCATCTTTATATAAATAAACTCTAACACCCGTGGGTAGCCGAAGTGGTAAGGGCAAACTTGTGTGCATGAGCCCCCATGTCACAGGTTTGATTTCCCCTGGGATGAAACTGCGATTTAAGTGGGAGGCCATGGTGGTGGGTTGCTATGCTAGTCCCAAGGGTTTAGGTTCCATGGGTGAGTCCTAAGTCTGCCGTGGGGTGGTTCCCCCATCATCCAAAAAAAAGAAAAAAGAAAAAAAAAGAACTCCAACCAGTCGCTGCCTAGGGATTTTATAAACATATCTAAAAAAATGGTGTAGAAATATCCCTACCCAGTATCTTCTCCATAATGAAGTGATGGAACCTCAATATACTTAGTTCTCTCATTGAACACTGATGGAGACAATCTGAAGGGTAGCTTGATTATGATAAAATAGTGGTATTGGAGTTTAAAGTCGGAAAACCAATCTACTAGAGCAAATGTTTGTAACCACATTAACTCACTAGGTGCTCCATAGTCTGCCTCTACACTTGTTTGAGCTACGACTATCATATTCTACTCTTCCATGTAACCAGTTTTGCTCCAAAAAACATATAGTACCCAACAATGGACCTCTTATTCGATAGAAAGTCTGCTTGGTCAGCATCAGTGAAACCTTCCATCCTAAGATGCCCATTCTGTTGATACAGTAGTCCAAGACCTAGAGCTTTCTTAAGATGGTGTATGATTAAGGGGAGCATCTCGATGTGAAACACTTGGAGCTTGCACAAATAACTGTTGCTCACCCTTTTGGGAGTTTGTGGCTCAAGCCAGAGGTATGTTGCTCTATGAAAGTATGACGTATCGGTGATGGTTTGGATCCATAAGGATACCAATGGTTTGAGCACCTTGCAAACCTATTTCTTCCAACAATTCAAGTACTTGCTTCTTCAAATTCATTATGTATTATGTTGTCTTGTTAATACTATTTTAGAGTTTTTCTTGACGAGTAAAGATTTTTTGTTTTAGTTTATTTTGTTAATAGACTTACTTGGATTGGGCCTTTTTAATGAGGTTTTTATTACTCAAAAAAATTGCTAAGAGAGTGGAATGGCTTGTCTAGCTGATGCGTTTTTTTTTTTTTGGGCATTTTCTCGAATTGACGGACATTTCCTCCTTTTTATTTTTTTAAATTTTTTTATTTCTTCAATTCATCTGATTCCCCTATTACTAAGCATATTTCATCCAGGTCTTTTAGTTTTTGTGGATCTGCATTCTTGTAGTTACATCATTATCCTACTGAAAGCACATGCTAGGAATGATATATGTAGATATCTGTCTTCCACTTCATAATTTTGATTTAATAAAACTCTTTATAGTGCCAAAAAACAAAAGGAGAATTGCCAATATTTTTTTAAATAGTTTCAAATCATTCACATTTTTGTAGGCAACTAGTCTTAGAATAAATCGCATGTTATATGTACCCAGTTAATGGTTTTCTTTTGTGTCTATCAGCTGCTTCTTGACTTGATGACATTTCGGGAACAAGCTCTACGGCTTATATTGGATCTAAGTAGCACGGTTATTACCTTGTTGGTGAGTTTTGAAACTGCTTTTCTTTACGGTGCATGATATAAGATATGAATGTAAACTAACATCGACACAAAGAAGTGAAGAAGTCCAAGTTAGGTGTTCCCCTCGTACATTTTCTATTTACTTGGGCTAGGCTTTTTGATTTTTTTTTTAATAAAATCCTCTATTACTTTTAAAAAATAAAATAAAAGAAGGAAAAGGAAACTCGATGCCTGTCTTGTGCATCGTATCCGTCCAAAAAAGTGTTATACATCTTTTATTTGCCATTTGTTTTTTGATCAGTAAACATGAATTTTATTGATGATATAGATAGGCATAGCCCAAGTACCCATGACATTTGTGATAATGGATGCTTGAATTGGTTTCAAAAGACCTACGTATAAGGCTTGCATATGAAAGAATATTGAAATAATAAATCTTTCCTTACTGTTTACACTTTTAGAGTAATTATTTGTTAACAAAGATATCATGGCTAGGTTTGTTAATTTTGGATATTATATTGCAGCCTCATCAGAACTCACTTATTCTACATGCATTTATGGATCTCTTTTGCTCCTTTGTTCGTGTTAACCTTTTCTCTGAGAAGGTAAGTCAACTTTCCATTTTGTTTGTTCATCTCATTTTTTATCCCTTTATGCTTCTCTCATTGTCCTCAAGCTGGGAACTTTTGATTGTTTTTTTCTTGATTTTATGTGTATACTCAGGTATATGATATAGATGCATGTTTTTTGTTTTTTTTTTTTTTTTTTTTTTTTTCTAATATGATGCTTTTGTAATAGATGCCAAGGAAAATGGTGCTTCAGGTATATAACCTTTTGCATGCGATGTCAAGTAATGACCGAGATTGTGATTTTTACCATCGGTAAGAGACATTTCTAATTCTTTGAGTTATCTTGGTGCTGCTAGATGAGTTGTGTTTTAAATATAATGATTTTGTGGTTAGCTTATAAGTGATGTCTAAATATGGATATCATCTTACCTGAGATGCCTGGAGGATACCATTTATGCCAAAATCACTTATGAAGTAGGGTTTCTATGTAATACAAGAAGAGAGGCCATTTTTTGGCAACCTGTCAAAGCAATGAGTGTCACTCCAAAGCACGTGGAAAGGAGGTTGTGCAACTTCTGTGTAACTCAATTGTGTGAGTTTTTGAAGAGGATCCTTTTTTTGTGTTTCGCACAGGAACAAGTCACATCCACAATTTTAATTCCCTGCATATGGTGTTTACAGCCGGCACTTTTATTTGACAAATAATTGATGTAATTATTGTTGTCATGGGAAAAATGGTATCACATCCTATAAACAAGGGGTGGAGGGTGGGATCTCAATTTCCAGCCCATAAGGATGTTTGAACTCTATTTGGCTATCAAAAAGAAAAATTGTTATCTTGGTAGATGGGTATGTATTATATGCTTAGATTAACATTTGGTGGTCCTTTGCAGCATGATCCCCCCCCCCCCCCTCTCTCTCTCTCTCTCTAATTTCTGAATTCTTAATATTTGTAAAAGACAATTTTTGTATGATTTGTAAATACACTCTAGCTCACATGTTACCTCCTCTGCATGTACGAACAAGTTGAAGGGTAAGGTTGTCAGATCAAGATCCACTGGTGCTTGTATCACTTACCAATAAAGAAAATTGTCTTATGTATTTTCATTCTCACTTGGTGCATCAAACCTTATATCTTTTCTTATCTCAATGACAGTTTGGTTCAATTTATAGACTCTTATGATCCACCATTGAAAGGATTACACGAGGACCTAAGTTTTGTGAGCCCACGTATTGGAGAGGTGATCAATTCCATCCCTTTATCAAAATGGCAGTTTGAAATTTTCTCTTTTACTTTGATAAGATGGTCAGTTTATGGCAATTTTGTGCTCACATTTCTCTTGGGATCTTCTTAATATCATTAGTCTCTAAGAGTTAGGATTTGTGATAAGTTTTAAAACCATTTGTCATCTGGATAAGTATCCAAGTTTGTAACTTGGTGTGGCAATATGCTCCTCTTCTACTCTTTTCCCTCAATCCTCCAAAAATGCTTTCCATCAAATTCATAATGAGAAAAAAATTATAAACTAAAATGATGTACAAACAACGGTCATGTATCTCTTTATTGTCGAATCAGAGCCTGTACTTGTCTGAAGATGGATGAAGTAGTGCTTATACCAGGTTCTGCATCCACATCCTTAAATTTTATTTCTTTCTATCTTATTCCTGTATCTCCAAAAGGGGGAAGAAATTTGCAGGGACGTTTTATGGATTTGAAGATGACTGGAAATAAAGTATAATTTTTTATTGTTTAGGTAAGGATTTCATTCCAGGAAGTTTGGAAGTTTGAGATCACATGTAGGAGTTTAATAATGGCTTTCTGGGGAAATGGATCTCTAGAAATGAGAATGAGAGAGCAAATTTTGAAAGAGACTGCTACTATATATTTGTGTCAGTAGAAATTCTGGGACATGAGTGTAGTGGATGCCCTTATGGCCATGGTAAGTGGAAGCAATAGTCAGAGTGAATTCTGGTTTTAAGGACTGGAATTCTACCTACTTTTTGATGATATATCTTTGGGTATTCTCATCTATGATTGAGATAGCTGATCTGCAGCTGTCAGTCAGGAATCTTTGGATATGCCTTCATTGCCTGTGTTGATCAGTTGATGATTGAGGCTCAGATACCAACATTATTGGGGGCTAGGTGAAAAGGAAGGGAAGAATTCTTATGTCATGGTGATGGTGGATGTTGTCAATTGGAGGAGTACTAAGATGGTGGATTTTTCATAATCCTGCATACCACTGTTCCAAAAACCAGTGTATCGTGGAATCTTATTGCACTTGATTAGCCTTTTGTGTATGTACAGTCTTGAAACCATACCCATCTGGTAGATGGAATCTTTGGTTTGACAAACATCTTTATTTTACCTGTCTTTTTTTTTCCCCCCTATTTACTTAAAAAAACTGTCTATTTTCCTATATAAAGTTCATGTTGTGTGAGCAACTGTTTCCAATGTGAAAGTAGCTTTCCTTGTCCAGAACTGTGGTTTATTGTTGACTATTTGCACATATCCAGTCTGTTTTTGGTAGACATGGTATTTATTTTTGCAATGCCTTCCCAGAGCAAAATGCATTGCGACACTGCTAGCAATGCCTATAATGTTACAGGAGAAAAATTGATACAATAGAATTATTTTTGTTCCATAGGTACTGTATTAAATAGGATGCCTATATATTTGAGTCCTAGTCAAGTTTGAAATGGAATGCTTGCTCAAATGATCTCAAGGTTATGATCTTCATGTTTTTAAACGCCTCGCAGAACTTTTAGTTCCTTCTATTTAATTTAACTTAAAAAAATTATTTAGTGGCATTCGTTTAAAAAACTACCTTGAAAATTTCAATTTCCTTTTTCAGGTATTAGAAGCTGTGGGTCCTATTATTTTCCTATCAACAGATACAAGGAAGCTAAGAAATGAGGGGTTTTTGAGTCCTTATCATCCTCGTTATCCAGACATACTTACAAATTCTGCTCACCCAATGGTAGATACTGTGACCTTCAATGACTTTGAGATGGGTCAAAATCATTTTATTTGTTAACCTTGCTCCTATATTCAGAGTTGCAATTTCCACCTTTTTTGTTAGTGTTGCTTACTATTAACTGTCCTGCATTTCTTGTGTTATTCCCGCTTGCAGAGGGCACAGGATCTAGCAAATGTTACCTCTTACCGGGAGTGGGTGTTATTTGGGTATCTTGTTTGTCCTGATGAACTACTCCGTGTCACTAGCATTGATATTGCTATGGTAAATCCCAGAAATTGCCTATTTCCTATTTGCTACCATTATGCAATAAATCTTCCATTTAAATTTTGCAAGAAAAAGGTATGCAAATATATGATAAGCATTCATTAAGGAAATTTTATGCACTACATACATAGTGCTAGCAATGCAGTTAACTACAATTATTAACGATATTTTATAACATAATGCTATTCTGCAACTCATATATTCTTGGGACCCGGTTATTCTTAACCGGGTCCCAAGAAAATAACATAACGATATTTTACGTTATTTTATAACATAATGTAAATTCACGTGAGAAAATTGCCAGTTAAGAAACAATTGCAAATCTTAATTGTGCATATTATATATATTCTAATATTTTATTTTGGAATTATTTTTTTTAGTCAAACATGTTGTGTCGTGTTGGGTCAATCCATTTGGATAGTTAAACGGATCAAATTAGTCTTGTCAACCTATGAAATAAATGTGTTGTGTCCACACTGACTCATAAATGGCCCGACCTGTTGACAGCCCTACTATCTACTCAGAGAAATAGGGAATCTGTTGATTCTAGACCATTAATGAACCATGTGAAGTTTCCTGCTACCACTGGAAGATCAAGAAAATTCTGCTAAAAAATAAAATCTTAGAAATCCATTGTAGCTGGAGATGACTGTGTTGTGCCTGACCTTTCACTCAAAAATTGAGTGACATTGAAGTATTTCCCTGTACTCCAAGGCATTGTCCCACCAGCTGATCAAAACTGCCAGCTCATCCCACAGAAAACTTGTATCCTGATCATAACTAGGGCCATAGACTCCTGTAAATGCCCATATATAGTGACTGACCCCATTTCTGGACAAACCAGCTATTGGGAATTCCCTTGCACAAATATCAAGATTTTCCACCATCCTCTATCCCACATAAGCAAAATCCCCCCAAAAGCTCCTCGAGTCCAGAAAGCACCATTCAACATGTGGGCTTACCCAAAAACAGTGTAATATTGGTGGTCAGTGGTCACCTTTTCTAGTTCATTCTCGAATACAAATGATTTCACCTTTCCACTCCTTAAATAAATTCGATACCAAAATGGGAAAGTGGCTTTGGCACTATGCCAATGGAGGAGATAGCCGATGAAGGGTGGTAGTATGTGGGGTGGCTGAAGCTCTGATAAGGTGAATAATAGTGATGGAATTGGGATATGGAAGAAATTTTGACAAAACTGGGGGTTGTTTTCTCTGTACATAAATGTAAAGATATTGATCTGCGGTTCTATTTATTGCTATTGGCATAAATTTATAGTGGTTTCTCTACACTCTACTGTGGGAAAATGTAGATACTTTCATCTTGTTGACAATTTTGATTTAGAGATTATGCGATATTTCATTTTACTTAACCCTCCACCCCCCCAACACCCCCAAAATAAAGATGATTCAACATTTCTAATTGAATTAGAGTCTGTTTCATTACCCTTTCTTTTTGTTTGATTATTTATTTATATTCTAATTGGATGTGGCTCACTACAGGTTGTACTGAAGGAGAGTTTAGTTCTTACATTATTCAGAGATGAAGTGAGTTCAACTATCGGTTGTTGAAACTGTATTTGAAATTTGGCATATCCTCTTATATTGCATTAGTTGACTGTCATTGAAAACATTAAAATGCAGTATATACTTTTACACGAGGACTATCATTTATATGTTCTGCCACGAATATTGGAATCAAAGAAGATGGCAAAATCAGGACGTTCAAAGCAGAAAGAAGCAGATCTGGAGTACAGTGTTGCAAAGCAGGTTGAGAAAATGATAAGGTATAACCAGATGCTGTTTAATAACTTAATTTTCTGCCATCTGAGTCTAACAGCCAAATGAGTTAAAATGGAAATTTGTTATGGAACATTAAATGTTATGCACGTTCTACTAGTTCCAAGTACCATTATTACAATATATGTTTGATTGCCTGAGTGGGGAAGGAAGGATAAAGAAACAAATTCTCAGAGCTGCATCCATGAAAGCCCTCAATATAAAATAGAGTTTTAACCATAATCGATATTTTGAAGCAGGATCATGTTTAAAAGGTCCATTGGTGCAAAACTTCTCTTTGTTATGATGAAGTTTGATTTTGGTACAACCTATGCATAAGTTTTGGTAGGTGGGGGACATATTATTTTTAACAAATTTTTTTTTTCACTTTAGTTTTAATGCCAAATATGAGAAATCCATTTTGTATTGTCACTCCTGACCTGTTCTGGACCACCTCAAACTTTTGGATGCATCCTTCTTTAGGACAAATGTATCATATGTTTCAGAGCAGTACGAGTAATGCTACATACAGTCATGGGGTGCGTAAGTGCCGCACAGTTGCTTTGAAAAAGAGTAGGGTCCAGTATTAAAAAATTAACTTCTTTTTCATGTGGGTTCCGTATTTATTTACTTTTTTTCAAAGTGATTGCATGGCGCTTGCGCATTCACGATTGCAATTATCATTTCTCTTTTTAAAAACTCTTACTTAATTGTTTACCTCTTAAAAAAAAAACTCTTGCTTAATTGTGTTCCAAGAGTCCAACAGTATTTTTTTTTCACTAAATCCCTTGATTTTTAATGGTTCCATTAGTATTGAACATGATATAGTAAAGTTGGATGATCATTGCAGTGGAGTGCATGAACAGGCATTTGTATCTTGTGATGCCATACATCGTGAAAGAAGAATATTACTGAAGCAAGAGATTGGAAGAATGGTGCTTTTCTTTACTGATCAGCCTAGTTTATTAGCTCCAAACATTCAGGTAAACTGTCATCACTGATTACTTCAAGCTATTTGTAATAGACCGGTATGATCTGAATGTGCTGCTTGTATTAGTAGGACAGAATGCATTGAGGACATGACAATACATGCATTTTACATGCACATGGTAACACAAAAGTAGGACGCAGTGTTTGAAACATTTCGTACCCAACTTCTATTCCTATATACTGTCGAATCCCTTTCTTTTTTCTTTTGATAATGTATACCCAAAACCATTCTTCTTTTTTCTTTCCAATTAACCTCTATATCTCTAATGAAAGATAAGTGATCTCAAATATCTTAACTACACATCTGATTGCTGTTAACAAATTTGCTAGTCCTCATGTATGGAAGGATCACCACTAGCCCTACTCTCAGTTAAAGAGGATTAAGGCCCCATTTGGATTGCAAGATGTTCTCATCTCATCTCAACATCCACACACGACAAATACAAACACTTGTCAATTTCAAATCTTCAACTTTTTCATTTAATCATTACAACTTTTCCAAACTTAAAAAAAAAACACAAAAAACAATTCAATTTTTTCAAATCCCAAAACAAAAATAATATTAAAAAATGATATTCTAACAATATTTTAACTTTATAATATTTTTATTCAACTTTTTTACTCTCCTTTCCCAAAACCCTGTAAAACATCTTAATTCAAACCATTTCACTACTATTCATAAACTATTTCACTATTATTCACAGATTATCTCATCTACCTATCCAAATGAGGCCTAAGTTTCTCACCCCTCAACCAGCTTCTGCAACAGGCAAACACACCTTGGACCATTTCACGAGATGGAATTAGGCTCTCCACAAAAGATCTCATACCTCCCCACAAAAATCTTGTTTTAACTTCTTAAGCTGGTTGGCAACTCCCAGCGGGAGTGGAAAAGGAGATGTATAATAGGTAGACAAATTGGATGACACACTCTTAATCAATATACTACCATCCTTCAACAAGTACAACCACTTCCAACTAGCAAATTGATACTACATCATCTCAATAATACCTTCCTAAATTACCTATCAAAATAATAATAATAATAATAATAATAATAATAATAATAATACCTTCCTAAATATATTTGGCTTTGATGGGAGCTCCCAAAGGAAGACCTAGGCGAGTCATGGGTGAGGTAGAAATCCTGCAACAAAGGATATCCAACAAACTGGCTACATTCTTTACATTATCAACCTGGAGCAATTTTGATTTCGTGCTAAGCTAACCTTTAAATTGGGGACTGCTTCAAAGCTTAGGGTAAGCATCACAGGTAACAAAGATGATCATTGTTGCCAATAAATATAATAAGGTGTCACCTGCGAAGAAAAGATAAGAGAGATATTAAAGCCTCTAGGTGCTGTGGCAGAAGTCATTCTGCTTAAAGCCTCCATAACAATGAAACTAGTAAAGAATTAAAGGGTCCCTTGTCATAATTATCTTCAGTAGTATGTTAATCTTATCAAAGAGATTGTGAGATGAAAGCATAGAAATTGTGAGTTGACTAGGAACTTTTAGGGAATGATATTCATTATTTTTGGGCTTTTTTGGGTTATGCCCAACCTGGGACGAGTTTTAATGACTTTTATGCTGTTTTTCACAGCGCTTAGCTTGTAATTAGGTTCATCTCCTGTGTATTTCCTGTGTACTTGGGCATTGCCTAATTACATGGTTCAATAAATTCTTTTTACTTATAAAAAAAAAAAAAAAAGGTGGTGAAGTTGTTGCTTGTTGGCGGAACTATTTTGAAATTCATAGAAATTTAGAAGTTTGGAGGATGACTGTCACGTGCTTAATGCTTAATATGGTGTATTTAACATAAACCAATGCCTCTCATGTATACTCCCTATGTACTTGGGCTTTGCGTACTCTTATGAATAAAATACCTTGATTACCAATCTAAAAATCATAACCCAATGCCAGAACTTTTGAAAATCATGAGAGGACGGTGACAAAGTTAAAATCCACAATATTCCACTCCTAAATGTTTGGATGGCTGCTCACAAGTTCTCTAGCTTTCTAGATTTCAAGAATTTTTGAAAATCACGAGAGGACGGTGACAAAGTTCCCTACATGTTTGGGCTTTCTTGCTAGTTGGGTATATCCTTTTATTTGGCAAGTACAAATTTTATTGATAGAACTAGGCAAAGGCCCAACCACACAAGACGTATACAAGAGGAAACACCTAGTTGGGAAGAAGAGGGAGAGATAGATACAAGAAATTTGTGAACATTAAGACCAGTCAAATCTATAGCTAGTTGGATATATCCTTTTGTATATTTTTCATGTATTTGGATTGTCCCCACTATGCACCTATAATAAAACTGCATTACTTATAGCAAAAAATTTATCTGATAGGCCAATGATTAGAGGTGAAGCTCTTCACATCGTTCTTTGACCAGTGGGATGGGGTGCTTAAGATAAAATGATTTTGGGGAAGAATAGCATTCAAAGTAAAGTCGTTATACAATGTCTAATGTGCTCATCACTTTCTCCTGGAAGAGTATTCAGAGAAATAAGGCTCCCCCTAGAGTTATTTTTTTTTATATGGTCAAAGGCTTTAGGAGAGATTGTTACTTTGAACAATGTAAGGGAGTGAAAAGTTTTAGTGGTTAGTAGGTGTTTCATGCGTAAGAAGAGTGAGGAAGCAATGGATCATCTTCTATTTCAATGTGGGGTTGCCAGCATTTTGCAAAACACAATCTTTGACCTTTTTGGAATAAATTAGTGTATGCCTTTTCGAGTGTTGGATCACCTAGCATGTTGGAAAGTGCAGTTCAGTAGTCATTAGTGCACATTATTTTGTAAAACGATTGTGTTGTTTAATGCAGTCCACTTGGAGTAAAAGAAATGAGCTTAGCTTGAAGACCATGAAAAGTTGGTGTGGGACCTCAAGTCATTCTTTCTTAACTCCCTTTATCACCTTATAGTGTGTCTACAATAGTGTTGCATTTTTTTTTTCTACTTTTCAAGAATCCTAGATCGTTTCACTTTTGCTAGTTAGGTGTATCTCTTTTATACTTCCTGTATACAATAGTGCTGGTTTGCTCCTTACCTTTGTTCGGGCAATGAGTCTGAGCTTTTTAACATTTAATATACTTACAAAGAAAATTGATTTGTTTGTATTATTGTAGAATAGATAACTTGTAGTTGTAATTGATGTTTTCTTCAATGATTTGGTATTTTCTACAGATGGTATTTTCAGCATTGGCCTTGGCTCAATCTGAGGTCCTTTGGTATTTCCAACACGTAGGAAATACATCATCAAAATCTAAAGCTGCAAGAATGGTACTGGTGGACATAGTAAGTCAAGTTTCTCTTCCATTTATTTGTTAGACCTATTATTAGTTCTTTGTTTTTCAACCACCTAACGTAGTGCTTGACTTTTACTGCCATGACTTTGGTTTCAGGATCCAAGTGATCCAACTATTGGGTTCTTATTAGATGGGATGGAACGCCTATGCTGTTTAGTTCGCAAGTATATTGCAGGTTAGATTTATTCTGGTTTAAATAGATTTTTTCACAACCATGAATTTATTGTATCTTTTTCTCCTCTCCTAGATAGGTCTCTCTTATATACTTCCTGTGTACTTGGGTTGTGCCTTTTGCGCTTTTAATAAAGATTTCTTACTAGGAGTTGGCTCAAGTGGTTAAGGCCTGGTCTTGGTGGTATGCTCCCTCTAGGTCTAAGGTTCGAATCCTCTTGGGTGCAAACAATTTTTGGGGGCCATTGGATTGGGGGAACTTCCCATTGAATTACCCGAGGTGCACTTGTGGGAAACTCCTTGCCGAGGGCTTTGGCATCCCTTGAGATTAGTCTGGACTTTGTTCTAAAAAGAAATAAAGATTTCTTACTTCTCAAAAAAAGAAAAAAGAATTTGTTTAACAATAGTGAAGATTTCAGTATCTAGTTTCCCCATAAAATTGTTCATGTCTACCCTTTAGTGTTTGGCTAATATGAACTAAATACCGATATGAAAAATTCTGAAATGCAGCCAAATTATGTTAAACTTACCCTCTTTTGAGTTAGGAGGGAAGACTTTCTATTGTAGAGATTTTAGACTTTAAGAAGCCTAATATGGAGATGATACTTAACACTATTGCTCTTTCATGAAGTTTATGGATTCAGTATATAATCCTAAGTTCTTTGAATGGTTTTGCTATGTTATCAAAGATGATTAATTACTGATATCCATGCTAGACATCTGTTTCTCTTTCTCTTTTGGTTTTTGAAGGATTGAAACTAAAAAACCCAATTATGTACAATGATTCAAAATAAATGAGAAGATATATGAATCAAAACACTGATTTTTAGCATGAACTTTACAAAGTTTCATTGCGTTTAAGTGTGCCTGGGACTTCCACCAACACTTCCTATGAATTATTTGGGGTTCACCTTTGATGTCTTCTTTTAAGTTGCAATCTATTTGGAAGGTGTAACTGAAAGGAGAAAGAAAATTGCCTCGCGGAACAAGTTAAATTTTTAAGAAGGGGGTAGGGGAATAAGGAATTATTACTATCATCCAGAACTCGCCTACATAACATGTATCACATGTTTCCTATGCTTGGGAGTGTAGTCAACAAATTGGAGAAGTTTTCATGAGATTTATTAGGGAGAATGAAAAATCCATTGAGTTAATTAGGGCACTGCTAACTCACCTAAATGGGTGGGAGGCTTGGGTTTTAGAAAACTGTGCCTTCAATTATACTAGTTGGGGGAAATGGTTAATAGTTATGGCAGTTTTCTCAGGAGAATGATCATTTATTTTTTCTTGGTATTAAAAATGGGGAAGAATCGCAGTGTGGAAAGCAATTGGAGCTGGATGGAAGTCTGTTTTGAATTTGTTCAAGTCCGGAGTGATTATGGTAGGGTAGTTAGTTTTTAGCATGATGTTTCATGTGCTGATGAGCCATTGAAGTCTTTATTGCCTGATTTTTTCGGATTGTTGCTATTAAAGATGTTTATGTGGATGTATCAGGTTGTATAGTGTATTGGAGTACTATATTTGTGTGATCGATACCTATAAAAAATATATATATTGGTGCGAATAGTACATGATTGGGAGTTGAGTCAGTTTACCATCATTGAATAGATCAGATGTTTTGGCGTGGCCAATAAAATGTTTTTTTATTTTATAAGTAAACGATAGTATTAATTATAATAGGCATAGCCCAAGTACACAAAATGGTATACAAGAGATAAGGCCTATCTAGGTCGCTATAGAAGTCGCAAGGAAATCATGTACATTTAAGCCATTAAAGTCTATAGCTAAAGTCCACAGGAATAAAGTACTGAAAAAAACAGAACGAAGCTCCTCTGTTGTCTGCTCCTTATCTTCGAATGTTCTCTCATTGCGCTCTTGCCAAATACACAACATAATGCAAATAGGGACCATCTTCCACACCGCTTTGATTTGTGAGTCTCCACCCAGCATTGCCCAACTAGCCAATAATTCAACCACTGACTCCGGCATTACCCAGCTTAACCCTTCTCTACTAAAAACTTCACACCAAAAAGTTCTAGCTGTCTCACAATGTAGCAGGAGATGGTTCACTGACTCACCAGTTTTCTTACACATACAACACCAATCAGTAATGATAATCCGACGCTTTCGCAAATTATCGATAGTCAAAATCTTTCCTAACGCTGCTGTCCAAGTGAAGAAAAGTGATTTGGGAGGTGCCTTATTCCTCCACATGCTTTTCCATGGGAAAGAAGAATTTGGTGTAGTTGTAAGAGCTTTATAGAAAGAGCGGACCAAAAAAGTACCCTTACCCACAGGTTTCCACCACAACTTATCTTCATGCATTCCGTTCATCTTCATAGAGTACACTAGGCTGAAAAAATCCGCGAAACTGTTTACTTCCCAATCCTGTGTTGTTCTACAGAAAGTGATGTTCCAATGGACTTGGTCTCCTGAACGAACCAGAAGATCCGCCACCGAAGCTTCTGGATCACAAGCGACTCGGAAAACCGACGGGAATGAATCCTTCAAAGCCTCCTCCCCACACCAGATATCTTTTCAAAATTTTATGCGTGTGCCCTCCCCCACTAAAAGTTTCGTATGGTTGGCAAACATCTCCCACCCTCTTCTTATATGCTTCCAAATCCCCACCCCATACGGCCCAGGCCCCTCTCTAGTGCACCATCCCCCCCCATAAACTGCCATGTTTGCTATCAACTACTACTTTCCATAATGCTTCTGGTTCCATATTGTATCTCCATAACCATTTCCCAAGCAGTGCCCGATTAAAAGTTCTGAAGTTCTTTATCCCCAATTCACCTGAGGAAATTGGTCTGCATACCTTATCCCAACTGATTAAGTGGAACTTGAATTCATCTCCCATCCCACTCCATAAGAAATCACGATACAATCCTTTGATCCGTGCCGCCACTGAAGCTGGAATAGGGAATAAAGATAGGAAATAAGTAGGTAAGTTAGAAAGAGTACTCTTTATCAAGGTCACACGGCCTCCTTTCGACAAATACAATCTCTTCCACCCAACCAATCTCCGCTCTATATTCTCAATCACTGGATCCCAGATAGAAACGGCTCGTGAAGCAGCCCCCAACGGTAGTCCCAGATAGGTCATAGGGAAAGCAGCGACCTTACATCCCAATGTACTAGCTAACTGTCGAGTGTTACTGACATTCCCAACAGGGACTAACTCTGATTTATCAAAGTTAACTCTCAAACCTGACGCTGCTTCGAAGCATAACAGAAGTTCTTTCAGTGTCCTTAGCTGTTCTTGTTCAGGCTCACAGAAGATTAAAGTGTCATCTGCAAAAAGTAATGGGATATCGAGATTATGCCCTTGTTCAGATCACCCACGGAAAATCCAACCAGCAGACCATTGGTAACTAACGCCATTAACATCCTACTCAGAGCCTCCATGATGATGACAAAGAGAAATGGGGATAATGGATCCACCTGTCTTAACCCCCTCGAACTGTTAAAGAAACCTTTTGAACTACCATTGATCAGCACTGAAAATCTTGCCGTTGAGATGCACCATCTAATCCACCTACACCATTTTTCTCCAAAGCCACACCTCTTCATTAAATAAATGAGGAAGTCCCAATTTACGTGGTCATATGCCTTTTCCATGTCCAGCTTACAAATGATCCCTGCAATACCAGACTTTAATCTACTATCCAGGCATTCATTGGCTATTAAGACCGAATCTAGAAATTGACGACCCCTAACAAAGGCATTTTGTGGCTTTGAAATTATCTTGCCAATGGCTTCACCCAACCTATTTGCTAGCACATTTGAGATAATTTTATAAATCCCATTAATGAGACTTACAGGCCTAAAATCCTTCACTTCCGAAGCCTCGGTCTTCTTCGGGATTAAGGCAATAAAAGTCGCACTCAGGCTTTTCTTAAATTTCCCAAACAGGAATAGTTCCTGAAAGACGTTCAAAATATCCTCTTTTACCACCTCCTAACAAGTTTGGAAGAAACCCATCGAGAATCCGTCTGGTCCTGGTGCTTTATCCTTCTCCATTCGTCTGATTACTTCATAAACCTCCTCTTCTTCAAAAGCTCTTTCCAACCATGATGCGGTCTGTGGCTCAATTGAATCAAATTCAAGTCCATCCAATTTTGGCCTCCATCCCTCTCTTTCTGTGAATAGCTGTTCAAAAAAATTCAGCACATTTTCCAGGATCGCAGGAACCTCCGTACATTCACTAACATTGATTTTCAGCATCTCAATGGTATTATTCCTCCTATATGAATTTGCCACTCTATGGAAGAATTTTGTATTTTGGTCCCCTTCTTTCAGCCACAATGCTCTTGATTTCTGCCTCCAAGAGATCTCTTCAAGTGATAATACCCCTTCCAGCTCGGCGGTCAACATTGCCTTTCTAGAGACTTCCTCTGCGGTAAGCGATCTATCTTCATTGAGCCTTTCTAGAACCTGTAACTCCTCCATCTTGTTTTTCTTTTGTTCCCCTACATCTCCAAAAGTTTGGGTGTTCCAAAGTTTTAGATCCTCCTTAAGAGCCTTTAGTTTGCCTGCAAGAATATAAGAGGGAGTACCATTAAACTGATAAGAAGACCACCAATTCCTTACCCTTTCCACAAAGCCCTCACTTTTCACCCACATGTTTTCAAACTTGAAATAACGGCGCCCACTATGAATGCCTCATCCATCCAGCAAAATTGGAAAATGATCTGAGTATAGTCACGGTAATCTCCTTTGACATATCTCCGGATAATGGTATTCCCATTCCGACGATATTAAAAATCTATCTAGCCGAGATCACGTCTGACTATTAGACCAAGTAAAAAGACCACCCATGAGTGGGAGATCCACCATATTCAAGTCAAATATGCAGTTGGAAAACTCTGTCATGACTGGTCGTAGACGACTGTCACCAGATCTTTTACTGGGGAACCTTATAATGTTAAAATCCCCTCTTATGCACATAGGAAGGTCCCACCAGCTGTGTACACCCACAAGCTCTTCCCATAAAAGATGCTTGCTGTTGTCTATATTCGGTCCATAAATTCTTGCAAAAGCCCACAAAAAATTATCCTCTACCATCTTAAAAGAATAGGCCACCGTATAGTCCTCTATGAACTCCTCCATCTTTACCACCACCCATTTGTCCCACATAACGAGAATACCACCCGAAGCCCACTTCGAAGCCCGATAGACCCAATCTACATAAGGACAATGCCATATACTTCTCACTATGTTTCTAGTCACCAATTTCAATTTGGTTTCTTGTAAACGCACAATATCCGCCCGCCAATCTCGAAGCAAGTTTTTTATTCGAGATCGCTTATTACTCTCATTCAGCCCCCGAACATTCCAAGATACAATTTTTGGCTTCATAAAGAAATATACGTACCCTTCCCTTTGGCCCTTTCACGGCTTGAACTTCCTTCGTTCAAGGACCAATCCAGTCTCTTAAGTTCCCTTCGTTTCTTAGCACTCTTATTCTTAGAATGCGAATGACCCACTTCAATGTCTGTGAGGAGAGCCATAAACTGTTCTTCATAACCCACACATTTCATACCCACGATATGTTGAATATCCTTTACCTTTTTGAACACCCAATCTGACATCTCACCTTCATTGGGTAACAAACAGTCTAAAGGAAACGGATTCCTTTCACCATACCCCTCAAACTGATTAGGCCCTTCCCATTCCAGCGCTGTCTCCACTATCTCCATCCCATCCGAGAGGTGATTTTCCTCATTAGAGTCAGGAACCATCGACAAATCATTGTTACCATTCCCCAGTACCTCCAAATGTGTGTTCGATGGGTTCTGTGTGTTTACATCAGGTACGTATGATCCCGAGAGCTTGTTCTCTTCATTAAACATCACGGGCTCCTGATTTCGTTCAGTCCCAAACTCTGAAAATAACTCCAGATGTTCGCAATCTGTACCAGGGATCTCCATTTGGGCTGACAACATCACCTCCTTAATTTTCAGTTGATTCTGTGCGAGAAACTCCGGAAAAAAATACATCGGATACTATATCTCGATATTTTCCTCAGCCCGCGACGACAGAATCTGCTCCACTGCCGTCGCCGGCGTAGTCTGTGCACCGGGACTCTGCTCCACTGCCTTCACCAGCGTTGTTTGTGCCACCGGGAAAGGCTTCGCCGTCGTTATCTGTTCGACCTGGCCTTGGGTCATCAACGGCTTCTTGGGTTCCGACGTAGAAGGGTCGGGTCGCATGTTTATGATCTTCCAAGCCTTTGGGGCTTTCGGCCCATGTGAAGGCACCGACTCCTTATCCTTATTGGGTAAGGCTTCTCCAATAGGCCTCTCTTTTGGACTTGAAGGCCTCATCCTCCCCACCTTCCAGGCCCACTACCGATCCATTATAAGCCCGCCCCCACTCTTTCCTTATTAGTTGGTCTATCTTCCCTTGTAGTTCACCTATCTGCAACTTAGCTTCCCAAAGGATTTTCAGTGTCTCCCTGTCAACCACGCCTCCTACATGTCTGCGGCCATCCTGCCACTGTACAGGGCATGCCTCTCTGTCAGGGACCTGTCCCATAGCCGCACCAACTTGTACGAGCCTACCTTCACTTTCAGACCGAGCCACATGCGGCTGCTCCACCATCAATGCCTCCCTGTAAGACTATGGTTGCACCTTGGTTATCTTCCTCATCAGGCTACCACCCTTTCTCTTTTCATCGGAAAGCTCCCACAACGCCTCCCCCATCTTGCTCCAACCCTTACCCACTTCCTTAGGGACGAAGATGAATTTCCTCCTCCCTCCAGCTCCATATTCCACCACTGCCAGATAACGGTCTCTCGCATTTGAACACCGTTGGGCAATAAAGCTACTGTTGCCTTCCCTTATTGTGGTGTAAAAATCGTTTTTTTCTTCCTTTGAGCACCCATCCATGGCCTTAGCCAACCATTTTACTGCTGCAGGTCCCAGGACTACCTTAGCCACCATCTTCCATGTCCTTTACGTGATAACCACCCCGCCCCCCTCCTTAACCAGCGTGAAACATTTAGAACCTATCACTAATTCCTTATACCAATGCATGACGATCACAGAAACCCAGTACAGCCGCTGTGAGGATCGTCGCTAACCACCCAAACTAACGCAAAAAAGCTGTCTTGAATCTAAACATCATCGAGAGAAAAGTGTACGGAGAGAAAAGTGTACGGAACAGAGGTAATTTATTAATCCCAAGCTAATATTTCTCAAAGAAAAGACAAATCCTAATATGGCCTTGAAAAACATGGAGCATAACTCTGGAAAGAACATGATACCTGAAAATTCTAACACACTTTGCCAATAAAATGTTTCAGAAGTTTATTCCTAAGATTGTATTATGAGGCTTCAAGAGGAGTTAATAGATCAGATTTTTCTTGGAAGACTATTTGTAGTATGAAGGCAACACTGAAAGTGGCTTTCTTTGTTTTGACGCATTGTTGGCATTATTTCATGGAGTTCATGGTCGTGTAAAATGGAAGAGAATTTGTTGTTTGCTAAGTAAGATAAAATTTTCACTAAAACAAGTAAATTGGCACTGCCCAAGTACGCAGGTAGTATACGAAAGAGAACACCTATTACAAGTTAGGAACTAATTTTTGTTTTACAAGTAATAAGAAAATTTTACTGATAGGTAAATAGGCATAGCCCAAGTATATAAGAACTATAAAGGAGAAAACACCTAAATACAAGCTAGGAACTAGAATAGGCTAAAAGCAAATCAAGAAGATTATCTCCATTCAATACAAGAGCCTTTGCCCAAATACACAAAGTACTAAAGAAAAACTCTCTAAGTTCTCCCATTGAGCATTCTCTATCTTCAAAGCACTGCCCATTTTTTTCCAACCATAAACACCACATCAAATATAAAGGGATCATCCTCCATATGGCAGCAGCAATACGATGACTCCCCTTAAAACCTTCCCAACAAGCTAAGAGATCCACCCCTTGCTTAGGCGTCACCCAAGCAATACCCTTCCTACCAAAAATCTCATCCCAAAAAGGGCCTAGTTGCTCTCATCTGCATCTTGTACTTATATCTGTGCTCAACGTTGTGCTGTCTTGTACTTATAAAAAAATGTCTTTCCATGCTGTTTTGTTTCCAAAGAAAGAGACCTCTTATGTAAATCCAGATTTTTTAATTAACTTTTTATACTTTTATGCAGCAATTCGAGGTTATGCATTATCATATCTTTCTTCCTGTGCTGGTAGAATTCGTTTCTTGCTGGGCACTCCAGGAATGATTGCTCTTGACATGGATCCAAGCTTGAAAGGACTTTTTCACCAAATTGCTCAGCATCTTGAAAACATACCAAAACCACAGGGTGAAAATATCTCGGCCATCACATGTGATCTATCTGTAAGATACCTGTGCATGCCATGTTTTGTTTTTGTTAGGGTACATATCAATTATAAAAAGCCTTCCGAGGTTTTTAAAATAAAATTGACCTGCAGCCATCCCATATTTTTGTCTGTCACCTCAACTAAAGTTATAGTTTGGCTGTGACTGTAGGCATCATGGACTAAAATTTTATAATTACGAACTCAATCAAATTTAGCAATTAAAATTATCAAAAGGCTGAGGGACAGTATCTTATAAGAAGTCTTGGAGACACTTTCTTTTTTTTTTGTGCCTCTTCTTTGTCACTTTCTTTTGAAGGGGGTGTTCTGTCAGATGTTCTCTCTTTTCTAATTTTGTTACTTATATATAATAAGGACATGTTTTTGTGGTGATGATTGACATTGTAGGTATATGTTCTCTATCGTTTACAATGCAATAAACATGTCTAGAAGGGTTATTCATACTTGTCAAAAGCCCTGGAGTTCTGTATGGCTGTATACATCCCAAAGCTAGTCATTTTAAGTTATTCATAGTTTGTGTTTCATGAAAATGCAAGAGAGGTCATTGATATTATGATAGACTCTCATGTCACTTATGCATGATCAGGCAACTGGAAGGTGCAAGATAATAGTGGAGGTAGGACATGGAAAATGCAAACGGAACATTCAAGTCCCTTAAACATATGGATGCCTATGTATATTATGAGAAAACAATACAATGATAATATAATCTAGAGAAGATCATCGGGAAATGCAAGAGGATGCATGTTTGCTTATGTTCTCTCTCACCTTCTCATCTATCTCTTCCCTTCTTTCACTTTTCAGGTATACACATGCATGCGAGCATATATTCCTGTTGCTATGTCTTTTGTAATTTGGAGCCTTGAAACTGCCCTATCTCTTTTTCTCTTTTCTCTTTTCTCCTTTATCTTTCCCTTTCCTCTCATTTTCTCTCATGATATTAAAGTTTGCATAAAAAAATGACTTATTATTATTCATACATGCTTTCAGACAAAAAGGGTTGGAAGTTTACTTGTGTTCACCATCTATTATATTCTCTATTATGTCTCTTCCCCATCCTATGCCCTTCTCTTATTAGTAGGAGGCTTGGAAGATCACAGGATGCCCCCTTCTGCATTCTCTATTCCTTTTTACTTTGATTCCTTATGCACTCTTTCTCCTCGCCATCAATGTCACAGAAATGAAAAATATTTAGATCTTTTGGCCTGAACGTTGCTTTTATAGCATGGTTAGTGGATTGCCGCAAAGCCTTCAAATTGCATCAGTTTTCTAATTCTTACTACAGATTTTATAGTGCTAGCTGTTTTATATTTCAGCATGTATGCTACTTGTCTGCATTTTTGGGCATTCTTCTTTTGTAACTATTCTCAGTTTAACTTCTGTGAGTGGACACTTGTGTTTAATATTTGTCCTCCTTTTTTCAGTATCACAGTCCTCATTTTTGTACTGGCTTCTTTAAGGGCAAGTTGAAATCAAATAATTATTTTTGGTTATTAATCAGGATTTTCGAAAGGATTGGTTAACAATATTGATGATAATCACATCTTCTCGATCATCTACAAACATACGACATTTGGAGAAAGCTACAGTCTCCACTGGGAAGGAAGGACTATTATCAGAGGGAAATCTGGCATACAATTGGTCCAGGTGTTCTATCTGTCATCCATTCGTTTTGTACCAGAATTCTGTGGTCTATTCTTGCTATAAGTTAAAATAAACAAAATTGATATTGACTGAGAAAAAACTCTCTGCATTAAGTGTGGAAATAGGCCACCGCAGCATTTGCTGCTAGATATGCTGTCATTAGTACAGCTAATGGTCAATGGTGTTACTATTTTATTGCATTTAGATGTCCTTGTCATTAATCCAACAATTGAGGCCATACACATGGCATAAATATTTTTACACAAAATTGCACATAGATATTTAATCATGCATGTCACTGTACTTTTTTCATTGCAGTAACTTTATTATATTATATTTAAGACTAATGATTTAAATATCGGTGATGTCATGGCCCCACTGCAGTTGGCGGGATGGATAAACCTTTCTCATCCTGAGCCTTCCAATATTCTCCAAGTGGTAGCTAAAACTTTTATTCACATACGGTTGTTGGAATAGTTCATTGGTGATGCCATGGTCCAACTACAGTTGGCCGGATGCTCTCTGATCATGAGCCTTCCAATATTCTCTAAGTGATAGCTAAAATGTTTATTCACATACAGTTGTTAGAATAGTTAAGATGCACTATAGCAACAGTAATTCCATTTGTGCATCTCTCTTTTGACACAGATGTGTTGATGAACTGGAATCTCAATTATCTAAGTATGGAAGTCTTAAGAAGCTCTATTTCCACCACCAGCACCTTACAGCAGTAAGTACTTTCTTTCTATTCTTAACATGTCTTTGGGGCTCCCCTGCTACTCTGGCCAAAAATGTTTTCATTGATAGAATTATCTTCTATTTCCGTTTGTTCTGTTAGAGTGCTGTCTAGCTATTCCTGACCTGGATCTTGAGTTTTGCAATAGGTCTTCAGAAACACCATGTTTGGACCAGAAGGACGTCCTCAACATTGCTGTGCATGGCTCGGTGTTGCAAGTAGCTTTCCAGAGTGTGCTTCTCCCATTGTTCCAGAAGAGGTAAAATTTTTCTCCCCTCCCACTCTCAATGTCCTTCGTGCTCATCTTTTTGATTACTTAGAAGTCTAAAATTGTGTATAGGGTCTATTGCACATACATTTACCAATCATAGCTTTTGTTGCATGCTGGGATAAGAAAAAATGAGAAGTGTGTTATTACTGAATCAAACTTTGTCGTATGAGGATATTTAAAGTTGCATTCCTCTAGGGTTCTTTTACTGTATCTTCCTAAAAGATGATAACGCTCATTTGCAAGACTTTTCTTTCTGTCACGGTTCAAGGTTTACAAGTATGCTTTTGATTGTTTCTTTATCTTTAAGAAAAGGTAGAATGCAAAGGTTTTGTCTCCCATAATTTTTATCACATTCTATAGCATGTAGGTGGATTGGAAAGTTTAATTTCACCGTTACAAACAACAGTGTCTTAATATTCTGATGACAATACTGTCAGAACGATTAGTCTTGCCCTTTAGCGATGCTTAGATCAAGTTTATTATTTACACTTCCCACATACTACCACCTATCCATTAAATCCATTATCTGTTGCTCATGATGGAAATAAAACTACAAACAGGTGACTAAAATTGGACGGGATGCAGTCCTTTATGTTGAATCTCTCATTGAATCCATCATGGGAGGATTGGAGGGATTAATCAACATTCTTGATTCTGAAGGAGGATTCGGTGCTCTTGAGATTCAGGTTGATACTTCTGTCATGTTGCAACATAAAGGAATATTTGAACGTGATCCTGTGTTCCTGTTCCATGAAATTGATTTTGAGAAATCTTGCAGCTTCTTTCGGAGCAGGCAGCCTCTTATATCAACCATGCATCTAAAGTTTCAATTCCTTCAACTAAATCTCCAAAGTTAGCGGCTGGTTTTCCTTTGCCTGGCCATGAGAGCTATCCTGAAAATAATAGTTCTATAAAAATGTAGGTTAATTAATATTTCTATTTGGATTTCTTTCACCTGTTGAGTACACAAATTAGCTTGTCTAATTCTTTTGATATGGCAGGTTGGAAGCTGCAATGCAGAGGTTGACCAATTTGTGCTCAGTCTTGAATGATATGGAACCTATATGTGTTCTAAACCATGTGTTTGTCTTGAGGGAGGTGAAGCATTTTATCTTCGTCTCCCTCCTTTTCATTGTCCCTACACTTCTTCACGCTGCCTCTTCATTTGCTTGGATGATATCAATATTGGGCCAAAAGCTACTTATCAAAAAAAAATATTCGGCCAAAAGCTTTAATTAAACCATAGTCAGCAACAAGAGCTTAGTAAACCTTTTTTGAATGCCCCAAGTTGGCCTTTGCCTTTGCATTTTTTTTTCATCTTTAAATTCTTCAATTGCTTATTATAAAAACATATATGGAAAGTGATGAGTGAGTAGGACATTATTTAAAATAATCCTTAAAGCACTTGGGATTGCTCCGCTATAAAATGATGTTCATATATAAAAAAGGCATGCGCTTTCCTCTGGTATTTTACGTGATGAATTTTGTTGTCTTAAATACAAAATATTTTTGAAGGATCCTCATTTTGGGTCCTGTACCATTCAGAAAAGGCAGCTTGTACTTTTTGCATCAAGATCTAGAACCTATTTGTTCTTTCATTTTACCATACAGTAGCTCCGAATGAAATCACATCAGATCCATGTGGATATAAAAATAATAATTATATGTTATGTGGAAAGGCACCCACATTTGGGACCCATATAAAATCAAAGCAGACACGTAATTCTATTCTAATTTACTGATTGTCAACTGCAGTATATGAGAGAATGCATCCTTGGGAACTTCAGGAGGAGATTGCTGGCAGTACTTAAAACTGATAATGATCTTCAACGACCTTCTGTTTTGGAGTCTCTGATTCGCAGACATATCAGCATTGTTCTTCTCACAGAGCAGCATATTAGCATGGATCTAACCCAGGGAATCCGAGAAGTTTTGCTCACTGAAGCCTTCTCTGGGCCCATTTCTTCTCTGCACTCGTTTGACAATCCAACGGAACAACATACTGGGTCGGCAGCTGAAGCTGTATGTAACTGGTACATAGAGAACATAATCAAGGATATATCAGGTGCTGGAATCCTTTTTGCACCTATTCACAAGTGCTTCAAAAGCACGAGGCCTGTAGGTGGATATTTTGCTGACTCAGTTGCTGATCTGAGAGAACTGCAGGCGTTTGTTCGGATTTTTGGTGGCTATGGAGTTGACAGACTAGACCGTATGCTGAAAGAACATACAGCTGCTCTTTTAAATTGTATCGAAACATCCTTGCGATCAAACCGTGAGGTGCTGGAGGCAGTTTCCAGCAGCTTGCATTCTGGTGACAGAATAGAAAGAGAGGCATCTATGAAGCAGATTGTCGACGTGGACACAGTGATTGAATTTTGTGTTCAGGCTGGGCTAGCCCTGGCTTTTAATGGACTACTAGCTGAAGCCGCCGGAGCTGTGCTTGAAGTGGGTGCACCCTTGATATATTCATTGCTAGCTGGGGTAGTTAAGCATATACCTAATGAAATACCTGAAAAGAAGGAAATTAGGAGGTTGAGAAGAGTGGCAAACAGCATTGGCATAGTCTGTGATCATGATTCCCAGTGGGTGAGATCAATTTTGGAGGAAGTTGGTGGTGCAAATGATAGTTCTTGGAATTTGTTACCATATTTATTTGCTACCTTCATGACGTCTACTGTTTGGAACACCACTGCCTTCAACGTGGAAACAGGCGGCTTCAACAACAATATGCATTGCTTGGCAAGGTGGGTATGTGTCCACATAAATTGGAATCAGGCTGACTCTTATCTCAAGCACAAAGATAACAAATACTTGTGCGCAAATAAAGTCAACTCATTATTTTTTTCCTGTCGTAGGTTTGCTTGAACTACTTAGGGGATGCTTGGGGAATAAGATGAGATGAGTGAAATAGTTTGAGTTAAGTATTTATTGGATTTTGAAAAATGAGTGAAAAAGTTGAATAAAAAATATTATAAAGTTAAAATATTTGTTAGAATATAATTTTTTAATATTATTTTTGTTTTGAAACTTGAAAAAGTTGAATTTTTTTTTTTTTATTTGAAAGTTTGGGAAAGTTGTAATGATTAGTTTGAAAAAGTTATAAGGATTAGTTTGAAAGTGTTTGTTTTTTAATGATGTTTGAGAAGAAAATGAGATGAGATGAGATGAGATGGAAACCTTTCACAAACATCCCCTTAATTTTTTTTTTTTAAGACAGTACCCCAAATTACTTAGTTTGAAAGCTCAAAAAAAAAAATAATGTTTACAACTGCCATTAAAGCTCTCTATCTTTGGCGACTACTTTTTTTGTAGGTGCATTAGTGCCGTAATGGCAGGAAGTGAGCTTGTTAGACTGGAGCGTGAGCATCGCCAGAGACAATCTTTCTCGAATGGACATGTTGGTGAGACAGTAGATCATGAGATACAGAGCCGTTTGTCAGCTGAAGCAAGTATAAAGTCCACGTTGCAAATCTTTGTCAAATTCTCTGCAGGCATCGCACTAGATTCTTGGAGTGAAACAAACAGGTATGAGTATTAAAGCTTTTATTATAACATGTAGTAATATCACGTGTCTAAATGCCCCTTTACATGAATATGATATGTTTCCAAATGCCCCTATATAAGTCGGGCTGACAGAGAATAAGAAAAGACACTGCAGGAATAAGATTATCCAGACAGGGTGCTCTCTAATTTTTTGGTTTAACTATTGGGCGTGCATGTAGTTCTTGTTAATATGTATATGATCCAGAATGTTGAATGTTCCGCTGCTCTGCACAGATCCCATCTTGTAGCACAGCTTATCTTCCTAGATCAACTCTGTGAGATCTCGCCATACCTTCCAAGAAGTTCTCTGGAACCGCATGTTCCGTATGCCATTCTTCGTTCCATATATAGCCAATACTACACAAATAACCCATCCGCGCTGCTGGCATTACTGAGCATATCACCCCGCCATTCACCTGCTGTTTCATTGGCACATGCATCCCCTGTAGTACGGCAGCCCCGCGGTGACTCAACTCCTCAGTATGGTGCTAATGATTCAGGCTACTTTAAAGGATCATCATCACATAGTCAGGAGTACCTTTCCAATACTGATGGTGGAAGCTTAAGGACTGATAACAAACACCGTAATATTCGCCGTTCTGGGCCACTGGAATACAGCTCAAACCGTAAATCAAAGTTTGTTGAAGGCTCAACTTCAGGGAGTGTGGGTCCCAGCCCGTTACCAAGGTTTGCAGTATCTAGGTCTGGTCCATTAGCGTACAAGTAGAACGCTGGCCAACTCCGAAGAGAGGAGGATGATAAATTGTCTGGTTTTGGTCAAAGAACGAGAGAGGGAGGATGTTGAATTGTCTGGCTTTTGGTCGAGGATTAGTTATTCATACGTGTATATATAGCTACCGAGTTAATTCATTCAAAATTTTGACAGTGTACACCTAAAATCACTTTCCTTCTTGTAGTGGCCTTATCTTGCAAATTGGTTGCGTACCTTGATGAATATCTTATATCAGTTTTCATTCCTGGGTTGTTCTTGAGTTTCCTCTGGCCGGCAATTCAGGCTTTTGTTGTCAATAGACTCTCTCTCTCTCTCTCTCTCTCTCCCACACACGCACACAAAATCATCATGATAAAATTATTGTCAATAGATTCTCTATGTCGTTCACTTTAATTGACAGTCGCATGATTCTCCTTATTGGTACATTAGAGTTTCGATTTCTGTTGAAATTGATTTAGGTATTTGTATGGTACTCATTCCTTGAAGCAAAACGGTTTTCGTTCTCACCTTTTCTTCTTTTTTCTTTTTGGCGTTTCCTAAAATCCAAGAGCTTAACCGGGTGAGCCAGATGCCTTTTTAGGATTTGGATCTCTTTGTAGTTATTGACAGCAAGCTGAAATAGATCTATATCTTTCCCACTCAGATATTTTTAACTTAACACAAAATAAAAAATATGGACTGCAATGATTTCAGCAAGCACCCTAACTTAGCGGCCTTTTTGGTTGCTGGGTTTGTAGAGTCATTGGCAGTTCTCTCTTTGCTACTTTAGTTTTTACAAAATTTTCAATACAGCTAAAATTTATTATTCTTAAAAGATATCATGGATACATAATTGACAAAGGAGTAATGCAGAAGTAATAGGGTTACGGAAATATTTATTATTATTATTAGTAGTAGTAGTTTAATTTGCCAGCATACATATTGAAGACGTATAGTATTCTTTTGCAGCACGTGTATGTCATCCATGACGATTAGATCGACGACATTCTTCCGAGAGAGGAAGCCACGACCTTACCCTTCATTTTATTACCATAAAGAGATAACATACCATTTGAGTTAGTGGTAATTAACCCGTAGAAATTTTTATTGATTAGAGGAGATGTCGGCGAAATTGGATTGCACAAACTATCAATAGAATATCTCGTTGAAAGACGATGAACAAATTCTAGAGACTCAACTGGGTGTCCTAATCCATCATTTCTTGTACATCCATAAACTATTGGATGAATTCCATAAACTACCCTAATAATAGAAGCTTTAAAAATGAATATTGAAGAAATGCCACCAAAATACGAAGAAGAGGGTTCGAAACTCATGCGGGGCCCTCTCTAAAACTTCCGATGGCCTTAACGATGCTGTCCCTCATTTGGTTACATTTGAAATGAAACCATTAGGAAGCTTTACTTTTCTCATAGAACTAGTACATTTGATAAAATTAGCATTTTCCTTAAACCATTACCAAAAACAACTTAGAAAACTGGTATCTTTCTTAAAATGGGGTATACTCGTTGGGTTCAGTATGCCCACACCAAAGAGAAGTAATACATAAAGATGCAAGATAAATGGGAACGACTTGAAAAGGAAAAAGGAGGCATTAAACTCACCATTGAAGCAATAAAAGAATCGATGACTGCAGAGATATTTTATTCTTTGATATGTACAGATGAATCTCAATTTCCAGAACTAGTATAATCTACCGCCAGCCGAGTCTGTCCTTCAATAACCAATAAAATATCTACAACAAAGCATGTGCCACAAGCACTTGTATGGCAAGCTCCCGTACCCCCGAAAAATTGGGGAAGGACATATGGTTACTACTATCAGCTTCAGGGATAGGGGAGAAATTTATGCAGAAACTATTCCTCAATGTTTCCGAGAAAACAGAAGAATCCTCCATGCTGATATCTGATAACAATTGTACCACTTCTCTAGGTATATGTTCTAATACCATCGATTAAAGGCCAAGAAAAATTTGATTATAGCAGCCGAAGTGGGTTCAAGGTGGTAACTACCCCAGACTCATTTGAACAAAGGCAAGAGCATTCTGGTTCAGTTAATTCCCTCTTAACAAACCGTTTCTCTCGATTAATCATCAATTTGACTAAGGGTAGCTTCTGTGAGACTTGGTGCCAAATTTCATTCACAGTTCCGTTCCGTTCTTCATATTGGAAATAATGCTTTACCTGAATAGAATAATTAAAATTAAAATATTTGAATTCCAAAAGCTAAGGTTAACTACATACCATTCAACAGATGAAAACAAATGAAATGGCTGGGGAAGAAACGATGCCGTTTCAAAGCACAAAGGCAAAAACTACAAAATTTCAATATCAAAGTTGCATTTAGCTGTATTATTCATCTTATAATATTGCAATCACTATCAAAACCGTAAGAAGAACAAATTTGACAAACCTAGTGTCATAGTTCCAAGTGTGGCGGGTAACCTAGAGTGCCCAGTAAAGTTGCATTTCATAATATTGCAATCACTATCACTACTATTTATAGAATTATCATCTCATCTCACTTTCCAAACGAGCCCTTGGTTAGCTGGTCTAAGATTTGTATCCCTATTTCTTCAACAGGGTGGGAGAAACCTAATGTTGTTCAATCGAGCTCTTCTGGGTAAGAGGTGATTTGAGAATATATATTAAAGAGAACATGCCAAATATGAAAAATATGCAAATGGTACTAACCTCTTTCAGCTCTTTCTGAAATTGCAGAAGCCTCTCGGTGGTTACCGCTCTCAGCATTGAAACTAAGTATCCTGGTTTAAGAGCCGACATGGAATCTACAAATATTCCAATCTTTGTATAGTCTATAACATCTTCAAAAGGCAATTCAATACTATCACTGATTATAACTGGGATACACAAGCTAACTATAGAATCAAAGAGTCGGCAGGCTGATGGAGTATCACCCGCAGGATTCAAACAGAACTTAGATGTATGCATCCCTTGAGAAGCAGCACGTCGATTCTCTCTTGATTGTGTTCCATGTCTTATTATGACATCTCCTTCTTTTTCAAGTACTTGGAAAAGTAAATCACGAATTTTTCCTCCCTATATATATAAAAGAAGACATAATATCAGAAAGATAAGGGAATTAGACAATTAATCCCACTCATGAAATTATTTTTCTAGTAACCAAGCATATGCAGATATCTGATCAAATCATATACAAATATCTTTATCGCAATATAATGTGTCCGGTTAATATAGATGGTTATGGAATTAAGCCAATTATCCAGATTTGACCATCAGCAATCAACAAGTGTTGCTGCAGAACTCATAGCCAATGCTAAACCAATAGAAAAAGGATCTGTTATTAAAAAGATTAAGTCGTCAACTGGGAGACTATCAGTCATCTAGATAGCCACTTGCCTGTTGACGATGCAACACATCGACCCAACCGGTACAGAATCAACAACAATCATAACATAAACGCCAAAAAAAAAAACAACAGAACTAATCTATTGCATTACCTCTTTGCGATACCGTGCGCCCATGAAGAACAACAGCGTCTTCCGATTCCGTACGCCCACATCGCCAGTAAAGGTATTAATCCTGTGCGAGTACGGTAAGATCACGTCCTTGACCAACGATGCTTGATCCGGCCTCAACCGCCCGAAATCCGAAACCAACAGAATGCTATTCTTAATCCTATCAATCACTTTGTATAAAGCGTTTGGGTCCTGAGCTATGATCACGTGATCCCGCCCATTGTTTCTCTTCCAGTACTCCTGCTCCTCCAGCCACTCCAACAAAGCCTCTTGTGTCTCCTCGTCGCTGTACAATACCCGGGCCTGGTCCTGACTCGACCCAGATGCCCGGATCGGGTTCACGATCAGGCTCAAGGAAGAAAAGAAGGACACGTAGAACAGATCCGCTTCGTCGGGATCCAAAACCCTGACGACGGGCGATCCGATCCTCTCAGAATCGGGTCGCATCAGATCCGAGAACAAGTACCACTCCGCCATGTGCTGATGGCCAGGGTACTTGAGCAGTGTCACGTCATCGACGGGTCGACCACCACGGGCGATGGAATGGTGCTCGATGACGCCGTGCGTGAACCTCCTGGGCAGATCGTAGAGGTAGATTTTCACACGCGGAGCTGATTCACCTGGAAGTTTCTCCGGATTATCTCGAGAAAGTTCGAGCTCCCGAGAAAATTCATTGATGGCTGCAGCTGAATTCGCGAAGCTAAAGGGGAGTGTAGCCTCAAGCTTGGAGGAGGAAGAAGAGTTAGCAGGACTGAGGAAGGTGCTGATCAAGGCATAGACGACGAGAATGAAGAGGATGGTAGCTAGGGTTTGCTTGAGCAGCAAGGACTTCCGCGCCATTGTAAAACCCAGGTTTTGAGTTAGGGTTAGGGTATGGGCTTGGGTTAGAAAGGCAGTGGAAGAGTGAGGAGGTGGGGAAGTGAGTTTGGATCTCTTGGCTTTCGACCGTTCGCTCATGGGGATCGAGGGAGGGTACGGCCTAAAAGAGCAAAAGTGAAATTGCAAAGCTTAAAGATGGGTAGGGAGACGTTTATAGCATATTGAGTACACATTTTCTCCACAAAGCATCATTTAAATCCAAAGAAATAATATTATGCTCATATAATAATTAAAAATAAAATAGACATATCAAAATGAAAACGTAGGGATTAATTAATCAATTCTTCCTTTATTGAATTTTCTTTCATTGTTGATTGATGATTGATTTTGGTACATTTATAGATAATAGAGATGTTGATTGATTAAAATAGACCAAGAAAATGACTTTTTATTTATTTATTATTATTTCGTATATTCATCAATATAGGTATCAATATCATATTTGTGAGAATAATGGGTTTTATTTTTATTTTTCATTAAAATATATAATAAAAATACTCTATTTATTGTACTTTTAAAAATATAAGTTATTCTATTTTCAAGTAGATATGAAGATACCAGTCATATAAATTAAATAGTAAAATTTGATTTATAAATTTTAAATTTTAAATTTTATCTTTTAAATTAAATTTTACTATATAAATATTTCCTTAACTGTGTTTTATATACGAAAATAGAATTTAAAAAAAAAATTGGAATAATATAGTAGATATTGAGAATCACTATGCATAGTAAAGGTGTACTCTTTTTTTGAAAGTTCTTCTTTTTTTCTTTTTTTATTAAAAGTAGTAAAGGTTTTACTCTTCAATGGAAGTTTCACTTGTTGCATGGTTAACAATGGAATTATGATTGTTTAGTCTTACGAAATTACGAAACTAGGCTAGACTCCCCCAAGGCTTAAGTAGCCCGAGGCAAGGCTAATAAAGACATTTCGAATACAAGATGTAATCTTGTTTTCGTAGGTAAATATGGGTTGTCGGATGGAATCCGGCCATCACACCATTTGGTAATCGCCTCCGTTCGGGCCCAGAAAGGAAACCTTCCTTCCCTCTTTTCCAAAGCAAAGATCCCAATCTTCCACTTACAAACACCAGCGACTCCAAGTAAGTATATTGCTTTTCGCTTTGACGTAAGCGGTAATCCGATCGTATTCTTGGTTCGGATTTCCGATTCGATTTCCTTTCATCTTCATAAAACAAGCATTACGTTACGTTAGGGTTTTTGCGTTTATTTTTTATCGTAATTTTTTTTTTTCTCGCGTGGCATCTATTGGCTGGGCGAGCTATTGATATCTGTAATTTTTTCCCTCTGTTCTGTTACTGAGAAAACTGTGGAAATTGGAATTGAAAGGAAAAGAACAAAAGGAAAGAACATTGCTTTAGAAATGAAGGGATATACAAAATTTCTAATTAGGGAACCAATGAACATGGTTTTTTGGAATACATTTTCAAGTTTATAGAAGGGTTAGAATTGGGACTACGAGTGTGGTGTTAAGTCTTATCGAGGTCAATATTAATCTTGGAAATTTTGAGGTTTCTACCACTTGGCTTTGGCTTGAAACGCCCATGGTGATTTTATGATTTCATACACTTGTGAATTAAGCCCAATGAGGCCTAGCTTTTCTTTGTTTGCGAATGGTTCTTTCCCTTTTTCTTTGATGGAAAATCTCTTCCTTATAAAGTCTTCTTAGCAAAAAAGTAAGGTTATTTAGGGTCCCTGCATAGCAGATGGCATTGAGGAACTTCTACAATGAGATCAAGGGACTGAAAGTAAAGGAACTGCCCAACCATGTGAAGCCGATGCTCTCCATCAATTATCTGAAGAGTGCAATACAGAGAGGGCTGGACAACTATCATGCCAAGTACATCCAAACCAGCTCCGTTGACCCACTCTTCCATGTCTGTATTGGTGGGATGATATTCTCCTACCTGGTTGCACTCCCTGAGGAACGACGCCACCTTGAGCACCAGCAGCATGCTAAGGAGCACGGCCATGGAGGTCACTGATGATCAGTCAGTCAGTTATTGCAGGTGTATGCTCAAATGAGTAATTGTGTTTTTTTTTTTTTAATTATTATCATGGATGATTCTGATTTTCAATTGATGCAAGTATTTGATTGATGGTTTTGTTTTACTTCTTGATTTGGTTGGTAGGTTTGCTGGCTTTAATGTCCATCTTTTGTGGGTTGTATAAGGTTTCAGTATTAGACAGATGCAAATCTTTGAAGTAACAATTATTTTTTCTTGTTTCATTGATTTGATTGATGGGTTCTATTTTCAGCATTAGGCTGTTTTAATAGGTCAAGGATGTCTATATGTTTGATTGATGTTAGTTATTCTAATGGTTCTGAAATCGTATATATATTGTTCAGCACTTTGCCTCTATGAGGCGATGGTTTTAAAGAGAATTGTGATGTTTGGTTGGTTTGATATAGGATATTGTTGGTGAGATATCATGATATTAGGTGAGTATGTCTTTCGATGTAATCTTTGATTCTTTTTGTTCCTTTAATTGGTGGTTTCAAATCTGTAAACGTTGAATTTCGAGGTTTTAGAGAATCTCATAAAGTGTTGTCATGGCTGTATGCCTCTTTTTCTTTTATCCATGTAAATGCATATCGGACGTGTGTAAGATTGATGACTGACTAATGTTTTGGCCCAGCACTAAATTTATTTGCTTAATACTCTCTGTTTCTTCGGTTTGCAGGTTCCCATTTTTCAAGTGGGTGGGTGACAATTGAAATGCCTACTGGTCTTCAGTTTTGAGATCTTGAAAATGTTAAGAGATGCTATATTTTTAATTGCTTTTTTCAGCATGCAGCGATACAATAAAATCTTCATAAACACTATGCATTGTACTTTTGTTTTGAGATTGTCGAATGAATGCCTATCAGGGGAATTCAACTTTGTTCTTTTTTGTTGCCGAGTCCTGTTGAGGGGACTAACAATTGCCAAAGATGTTAGAAACTTGTCAGTTTCAGCAACGATAGGTTGCCAAGGTGACTGGTACGGTGCACCAGATGAACGCAAAAAATGAAGTATGACCAATTTGTAGCTTTATCATCTTTCCTACTTTATAAAGAGTGAAATATCTTGGAACTGTATTTACTTGAATTCGGAAGCTCCTAATATGTGCCATGTGCTGGTGTATTTCAATATCGACATTTTCTGATGTGGTTTTCAAGAATTAAAACCTGCTCCTGCTCCAAGGTTTGGATTAGGTATCATCGTGAATTATATGAATTCCGGGCAATTCAATGGCCATTTCTCTATTATTGAGCACACGATACGTTTTATCTATTAAACACCAACGTAGAAAATTCATACTCAGGACTTTAGCTCATTCCTTTACCGTGGGAAAGTGCCATACACCCATCTTTTTTACAATCATCTTTTCATCATCCTCTTAGTAATGATTAATAGTTATTTATGATGATAAATAATTATCACTTAACATCCAATCATTAGATACTACATATAGGGATGGTGGACAGTTTTTCTTTACCATGTCGCATTATCACTAACAAAAATTAATATTCTGTGTCAACTGATGCATTCATTTTTATACCATAAAATAGACATTTCAATCAGTGACAGTAAAATGATGCCTTGCTGTAATCCCCAAAAATCAGTCACTGTTTCAAAAATAAATGAATAAAATCATAGTCACTCTTTTAAACGTTGGTATTTTTATGGAGACTCTATGCCTATGAAAATCAGCAACCTCGTGTTTTCTGAGCCCTGGTTCCTCCACTCCTCACTTCCCTCCTTCCTCTACTTCATTCGGTAGACACCATTATTCGCTCATCGACACATGATCAAGTGATCCTGTATGTCATCATCTCTGCGCATAACAGGTGGACAAATTAAGTGGCAGTCTGGCTGTCATCTGTGGAAGTACTTGAGTAGAAACTCCCGATAATTTCTTTAGATTAGACAATCTCAATACCCCTTTTTTACTTCGCGTCAAAACTGTGGCAACTGTGACCCAGAACCACTCTTATGATTTCACTTCCCCTCATCCCTTTCACCTTCTTTTTCCTTTTTGTTGATTGTCATGCATTCTAGTGACTCTCCTGATTGGTTTGGGGTGATAGAGGGGGCTTCCCACCCCCTCCATTTGTTGTCGATCGAATTTCCAATTAATTTATCTTGATTACCACAAGACATCACTCTCTTTTTCATTCCAAGTAAGTTGCATCGTACGCTAGCTGCAATAGACTGACTAAAATATAGGACGTTTAGGCTTTGCGTCCTGTGTGGTTTGTACACAGAACCGAACCTAAAGGTGTACCTTGTTAGGACAAAATCTTGAACCTTACTAGGACGTTTGGAAAAAAATCGACAAACCGAGGTAGTAACTTGTATATAGAAATATAATATAAAACTAAACAGAATCAACTAATAGCTCTACAGGATCCAAAGGCAAGCAGAATTGTGAAATGCAGAAGGTGACATATAAAATAATCAAGAATGTATGAAGATAAACATCATAGTAGAGAAAAGATAGGTTTATATCAGTGAAAATAGCTTGTCCAGCAGTATAGATCTCACTTCTAGTGTTGGAAAGTTACACAACAATAATAATGAAAGAAAATTGCTGATTCAGGCTCATATACTAATAATCCAGTAGCATATAAGCACCTGTCACACTACTTGGTAATTATCCGTGATCAACTGCGTTCTCTGAGCATACTTGGGAGGGGATCCACCTTTCAGAGGTATGATATTCAGAACCTGCACAAGGAATTTACATTGACCATTCTATACGGGCATTGAAAAGAGCTGGACACATGCCAACATCAACCAAAAAAAAAAAAAAAAACAGGAAGAAGAGGAAAGAAACCAAATAAAAAAAGGAATATATTAACAGATATTGAGTGGAGACTAATGGCTCAAATTTTCCTCAATGGCATCTAGAGGTCCAAACTTATCAATACAAATAATACTTCAAAGTAAAAGAAAAAGGAATGAAAAAAGCATTAGATTATAAAATATAAAATTATAAAAAGAAAGAACAAGAAAAGGCTATGATTGCAACTGATGGATAGGATCCGTTTCAACTGCTGCCATCTCAATCATAAACCATTAGTACCATTTCTCATTATGATACCGCAAAAGATAAAGCCCTTTAAAAAAAAATGAAAACAAAAACTAGAACATATAAATAAAATTGAAAATTCAATCAATTGCAGTTAACAGGGGAATATTAAGTCCGTCAGAAGCAAAAGTATGTCACAATAAGAATCTTCACCAGAAGCATAGTATATAACAACTTAAATAAGAAGGAAAACCAAACCTTTAGATCGCTGAAAGTATTAGTAGCTGAGAATTGCACTGAAATAGGGAAAAAAACAGACGAATCTGCTGCAGGAACAACAAACTCCATCGATCCACTGTGAAAGATTCAATAATGAGATGAACCAACCAATAAGTACTTGTATTAAGAGATATATAGAACTGGAAAATCTGCAGAGAAAAATGCTTTCCAAGATTTGCAAACCTGCGGTTCGAGTGATCAATAAGAAGTATGGACCATTCCAATATGGAATTCCTCGAGTCATACCTGCAAGTCAAAAGTGGTGAATACTTCTGTTAACTGAAAGCAGTGCATACATGGATGCTTTATTATAAGAAACCAAATTACGAACTACTTAATGAAAGCAATGGTTAGAAAGTACAAAGGAAAAACTAGGAAAAACATTTAAACTTAAAACTTCAGCCACGTTGATCCAGTCTCTGCTACCTTTATTATAAATAAAAACACCTTATAAAAACTACAAGCATCTCATGGCATCGTAACTAGTAACAAAGCACCTAGTATTAGAGGATATTAAAACCTTGAGTCAAGAAATCCATAATCTATAAGCAAGTTATGGTACCCATCAATTACTATTCATAAAATGGAAATTTAAACGGCAGAGAAAACATGGAATTTCTCACCTCCATTCCCCATCAATCTGCCTGACATTTGGTGCCTCTCGAAGAGCTGGAAGAGGTACCGAGATCACAACACTTCGCAGATCAAACATTGACGAAGCTTCATATTCAATGCTGACATACGTATCATTTCCAGAAACAGAGGGCCAGCAGTTTACTACACATTTGATGACTCGATTAATTATAGCACACGACAAAAATAATATAACAGGAAGATAAGAAGGGTAAGATTTGAACCCACTGGTCAATGGAACAATCGACTCATCTGTACTTTGCATTCTCCACTTCAGAAGACCAACGCCTGCTGCATCACCAGTCTGACCAGTGGGAAAAGGTCTATTTGGGTCCTTCAGACCAAGAATATTTTCATTGGAAAACAGTTCTTTGTTCATGTTAGGGTGCGTTTTGAAAAGGATGCCTGGATTTCCACCGGTTTCAATCTGAAAAATAAGGTATGATACATCTTAAGTTGCATGCTCACAATAATAAGCCATAAACAAATTGTTAAATTTCAGATTGCGGCAAAGATAACAATACAAATTAGGAAAGAAAATGCAACTATAGAAGTGCAATGTCATTTCCTCTTTTAGTAAACTTTGCCACAGTTCACTTCATTTCATTACAGACCATAAGACACTGATGCAGGCTGGATTTCACCAAGAGTATAAGTGGCATTTGGGTGAAGGTGTAAAAGACTAAAAGGGTGATTACTAAAACCAATGTGGTTGGATAGTTTGTAGTCAATCACAGCGTTGTTACTTCACTTCTTTTTCTGGTTGCTTGAGTAGAAGTCCTTGGAGGTAGAATTGTGCATTTACGTGGGTTAAATTGAGTCCAATAAAGAGTTGGGGTGTTATTGCCAGTAGGTAACTTTGAGTTTAAGTTTGTGTTGGAGTTTTATTTCCTTGGGGGGTTTTGTGTGGTTAACTGTAGATAGTTCAGTTTCAATCGCCATTTATTGCTTTAAATTGGGTCAGTCATAAAGAATAGCATGGGGTACTAATTTTTATCATATTTTGTCATCATAATTAACTTTGTTTTGGAGTCTTTTCTTTGTAGCCTACTTAAAGGCAAGCTAAGAATAGTTTGGCCGATGATGGTTAATATTTTTCCATGAAAATTATGGAAATATTCTTGTAATCCCAAGATTTATATTTTGTACAGAAAAATAGTTTGATTGTGGTGTAGCAGATTCAGCTTCCCACCACACCCCGCTGCATGACACACCCACAAACACACGGAGTACCTGAACTTGGATGTGCCCATCTTCTTGGTTAAGAATTTGAAGTAACAATGTTCCCTGAAGATCAAAATTACTGACTCCACCATCTCGTTTTAGCATCACGTTGAGTTTCTCCTCAACAGTCAAAGTGATGGGATCAGTTAACGGTAGAGCAGCTGATCTGGACTGGCCTGCTTTTGGCTGCACATCCTCAAGAATAACTTCTCCTTCTGCTTTCAAAGATTCCAAGAACTGGTTTGTTTTTTGAGATTTGCCAAGCTGCATACCAAGACCTTTAGGAGGAGCAGTGGCTGATGAAGGTGGACGACCTACAGATTGAGGTAGAGATTAATCAGCAGTACATAAGAGTAATATATATGCTCTAGTAAAGGAAAATAAAAAAGAAAACATGGATAGGTAGACCTATCGTATGTAACGATGCAGCAAACAGAAACCTCAAAGCAGAGCAGTGCAAATGTTCATAATGGGTTATGATACTTGTTTCTAGAGGTTAGCACACGGCACTACACATTAGTGAAGAATCATGTACAAGAACCACTTATTTACAGCATACTCACAGATGATACAAAAATTTAAAAAGTATTTAACACATATCAACATCATCTACAACTCCACATTGGCGTACCCTTGTATAATTCATGCAGATAAATAGACGCAAACCTTTAGACTTGCTAGAAAAGGATTCAATATCAGTGCTCAATCCAAAACCAGAACTACTTCCAAAACCACCACTGCCACCATCAGAAATGCTCATGTCGCTAAAGCTACTCTCGATTCTTCCAGAGCCCATTGACTGTAGAGACATAAACCCTCCTTTATCAACTCGTCCCTTCTCAATCTGCAGAATAAGTGACAAGAATCTTAGTAGGGATGGCTAACCACAGGAAAATAAAGCAAGACAAAAAATTAGGATAGGAGCCATTGCAGGGCCTTGAAACTTGCCTTGCTTTTGTCAATCTCACTAGCTTTGCGCTTCATGACATCTTTGGTTTCATTGATCTTGCTCTGCATTACCATCTTGTGCAACTTCTCTTCATGACTCTCCATCTCACAGTACTGCTTAATCTGTGCAACCGTAACATTTTCCTTGTGTCCAAGAGAGATGACTTCATCAAAAGCAAAAATCAACTCAAAAGCTGTCTTGCATATACCCTCTTCATCTAAAGAGTAAGCATATTCTGGTACCTAGAATATTTAAGGAATAAGTTCAATGCATCTGTTTAACATTTTTTGCATCAATATATTTTGAGAACTTCTGAAATTGTTTTTTCTATAAGTAATAGAAGATTTTACTAAATCGTAAAGATATTGTTTTGACCACAGTGGAAGTCCTAGTGTTGCCCCCCCCCCCCCCCCAAAAAAAAAAAAAAAAAACCCAAACAAAAAAACCCTCTTTCTCAAATTGTGACAAAGATGAAGAGTACACAATGCTCAATATAAAAAGTTCAAATTTTGAAGATATGGGTCGTCTGGTGGCCATCAATGCAACCATGGGGGGAACATCGAATTATACTGAAGAAATTCAAAGTTCCGAAACTGAAAATAAAACAACAAAAAATATGCATAAAAGGATAAAATCAAAGCATGAACATGTCAAGCATAAAAGAATCAAGAGAAGTGGATCCAGAACCATGCAAGTAATGTTACGAACCAGGCAACTACTTTCCTAAATATCAAGGATAGTTAGAAACCAAAAATCACAAATTTAAGTTAAGAACATGAATATATAATATAAATAAATCATCGGGAAAAGGATACAAGCTTAGAGAGCAGCCTCAAAGTGTCCAAATCTTCAAGGATGTTGCTTTGTTTGTTTGTCACAAGTAGCAAGTACAGAGCTTCAACTGGCTGGTAAACGTAGCGCACATTTTCTGTCTCAACATACGTATGTTGTTTTCCAGTGCCTACCAACTTGGGAAAAGCCGCAAGAAGACCCTCAATTCTAATACGAGTCATATCCACAAACTGCCTAGAAACCAGCACTGCACAGAAAGGGGTAGAAAGATAAACAAACAAATAGCTCACGGTAGTCAATCGCAAATCCTGCTCTAAACATAATCCATCAATGACTGACATAATTAAAATAAGCAAGGCGTCCTTTTCCATCAATGGGGGAGAAAAGTTAAGAGAAAGAGAACATTTTTCATAAAAAGGTACATATATCGAGTATGAAAGTGGGTCATATACTCAGATATAAATGTCAACACACCAAGTCCAAGAGTAAAAACAGAAGGACTTGAGGCTGTATGGTATCAAGTGAGAGCCAGAAAAAAACAGTATGTTGGAAATACAAATCAATCAAAACCCAGCAACACCCACAGGCAGATCCTTTGAGGAAAGTATAATCACTACCAATATCCATTATAGACTGAAGGTGCTGCCATATACCATACACGTCAAAGTCAATCATATTTCTTGTTGACAATTGGCGGGCATCACAATGATGTAGTAAAATGGCATGATATGTATCCCCATAAAGATTTAAAAAAAAAAAAAAGCATCAGAAAGAGAAACATGATAATGAACTAACAAAACAATAAAAGATTTCTAGAGAGGTGATGGTGTTTGCAGTAATAACATCTAGGTGGGAAACCCTGGCGCTGATCATGGGGTTGTAAGACCAGTGGTTATGGCTCTAATTGGGAGAGAGGAGGGAGGGGGGGGGGGGGGGGGGGGGGGGGGGGGGGGGGGGGG
>QGSO01000160.1:1255253-1357502 GCA_011037825.1 Carya cathayensis | reverse complement strand
TGCTGCGAAGTGATGGTGTTGGAAATTTGGTAACAAAGTGGTGGCAGGATAAAAGGAGTAAGACTTGGAAAACAATTAAATAGGTATGGGAAAAAAGAAGCTATGCATATGTATGCAAGCAGGCAGTCACCTCTGTATTTTTCAACATCCATACTAAAGGAGTCATAAATATGATCAAATGAAAAAGAAAAACCACAATCAAGTTTATGAGATGCATCACAGCAACATTAAGGTAAATGACAGTGGGGTTGTACACCCGGGGAACAACTCTTAAAAGGAAAATTGTAGATAGATAACTCAACTCAAAGAGAAGCATGAGGGACATTAAAAAACTCACCTTTCCCCGTCTTGCTTACAATGGATGCAGCGAGTACAACCTATATCACATACAAATGTGATTCAGAAGCACTACCATGCAAAAATAGTAATGACGACGATAATGATAACAATGATAATAACATCCCACAATATTCCCCCTGCATTCCCACTATAATAGTGCCTGTAATACTTAAAAAGGTAAACAAAGTATTCCCACTCACATATATATTATAACTATCGAAAGTGAAAATAATAAAGTAATATATAAAAAAAACACGTGCTAAAGATGGAGAAACCAACCTTGTTCCAGTACAGAACAAAAAGTTTTACAGAATGCTTTAAGGTGACAAAAAAGATAGAACCGGGAGCCTCTTGTATCATAGCATGTTTTAGTTGAATAAAACATTCAAGTATTCATTACATTTTATCTCAAATTTTTTAGTTGAATATAACATTTGATTTGGGAAGGAGTGATTGAGAAGATTGAGAGGAGGTTAGCCAGCTGGGAAATAAAATTTTTTGATAGTTAGTAAGAATTTTATTACCATACATAGGCACAGCCCAAGTATACAGGAAGTATATAAAGGAAATACCTACTACACACTAGAAAGCAGAAAACTACGACAGAAACAGATTCAGTACATTATCATCATTCCTTCCAAAGATGCTAGCCCACAAACTCAAAGTAGAAAAGAAAAAATAACAAAGATCTTCAAAAGAATGCTCTTTAACTTCAAAGCATCTACCATTACTTTCCAGCCATATACACCACATTAAACACAAAGGAATCATTCTCCATCTGGCAGCAACACTTTGCCTTGGGCTGTCCAAAAAATTATATTTGTCTAAACGGGGTAGAATCACTTTAATCAAGAGTACACTGTCCAATCTTCCAACCTATTTCCTTTCTTTCTTTCCTCTACCAGTTGGGGTTTCTATGAAAATTGAAAAGATCTTTAGGAATTTCTTGTGGGGAGGTCAAGGGGAGGAAAATAAATTTCATTTGATGAATTGGCACAAGGTATGTTAACCGATTTCAAATGGTGGCTTGGGTGTGCGTAACTTGAGGCTTTTTAATAAAGCTCTTTGTGGGAAATGGTTATGGAGATATCATCTTGAAAGAGATGCATTATGGAAAAATGTAACAGATAAATATGGGGGTATGTGGGGTAGTTGGTGTTCAAATGAAGTTTAATCTTATCCATAACCACCCTAAGGCGGTTAGCTAGCACCTTTGAGATGATTTTAGAAACCCCATTTACCAAGCTAATAGGGCGAAAATTCCTCATTTCAACAGACCCGCCTTTTTAGGGATAAGAGCTAAAAAAGTAGTATTAAAACTCTTTTCAAATTTCCTGAAGGACTGAAATTTATCAAAAACTTTCATAATGTCATCCTTCACAATATCCCAGCAAGCTTGGAAAAATGCCATGGAAAAGGACCCAGAGCTTTATCCTTAGACATGCCCCTAACTACATCAAGAACTTCATCTTCCACAAAAGGCCTCTCTAACCAAACTGCAGTAAGATGATCAATGGAGTCAAAAACCAACCCTCTAACTTGGGCCTCCATAAAAATTCTTCCCAAAAGAGTTCCTCATAAAAATGCACAATATGATCTTGAATCTCCTCCTTATCACAAATCACATTATCACCTACATGAAGGACTTTAATGGAATTATTTCTACGATGAGAATTTGCCATTTTATAGAAGAATTTCGCACATTTATCTCCTTCCTTAAGCCATAAAATTCTGGATTTTTGCCTCCATGAAATTTCTTCCATAAGCATAAATTTGTCAATATCCGCCAGCACCCTTTTCTTCAACTCCTTTTCTTCACTAGAAATTGTACCCCTCAACTCCCTTTCCTCTAGACTGTTCAGCTGCTCCAAAAGGAGTAATCTATTGTTTTTGACATTGCCAAAAGTCTCCACATTCCATTTCTTTAAATATTTTTTGAGCTCCTTTAATTTTCCTGCCAAGATAAAACTGGGAGTGCCATTAAAGTGATAGGAGGCCCACCACCTTCTTACTCTTTTGACGAAAACTTCCTCCTTCAACCACATATTTTCAAATTTAAAGTGTCTTTTTCCACTAACAATGCCCCCACAGTCCAACAGAATAGGATAATGGTCAGAAACTACACGCTGTAGCCCTTTCTAACTCAACTCCAGAAAAAGTGCTTCCCAAGATGCTAAAACCAGAAATCCGTCAATAAGGGACCAAACTCTTCCATCTGAGCATGTGTAATCTCCTCTCGCCACGCAACTCAGATATGAGTTCAGAAAAATCAAACATAGCTTTAGAAATAACTGAGTCCCCAACTCGCTTACAAGGAAAACGAGTAATGTTAAAATCCCCTCCAAAACACCATGGAAGATCCCACCAACTACAAAGTCCTGTGATTTCGTCCCACAATAAACTCCTACTAGAATCAGAATTTGGCCCATAAACACCAGCAAAAGCACATTCGACACCATCAACTACATTCTTAATGTGACAAGCCACCAAGAATTCTCCCACATGGTGATCAACTACTTCCACAACCCTTCTATCCCACATAACAATGATGCCACCGGAAGCTCCATTAGAGACTAACTCAACCCAGCCCACATAATTACAATTCCATAAATTATGAGCCACTAAATGGCTAACAACCTTCAATTTAGTTTCTTGAAGTAAATATCAGCCTTCCACTGTCTTCACATATTTTTCACACAAAGACACTTTCTATAGTCATTTAGCCCCCGAACATTCCAAGAAATAATTTTAGGTTTCATGGGATACCATTAACAGCCCTTTCTTTGCCTTTGTCTCTAAAGGCACTCCCACCCTTGGAATTAGAATTAATTGTGCATTCCAATCTCTTAAGCTCCCTCTCCTTTTTAGCAGCAGATCTAACCAAAGCAAGATGCCCAGCCTCAATAGCAATAAGTACAACTCTGAATTGCTCTTCATAACCCTCACAAGAGATACCAAGAAAACTAGTAAGATCTTCCGCCTTCCTCAAAACCCAATCAGAAGGATTGCTAGACCAGTCAATACCTGGGCTAAAAGAGAATAAAGGGACAGGATCAAGGACTTCATCAAATTCAAATAATGCACCAGATTTGCCTGATACGGAAACTTCCCCTCCACCTATCACCAATTGCAAGTCAGAATTAAAAGTACTAGAACAAGGAACCCGTGAAGTTGTCTGTACGGGCCCCATTGCTCCCTCAATGTTGACATCAACAGCCTCAACAGCATCCCTAGCTGTTGAAACAATAGAGGACTTCACAACCCCCACATCAGGCACAGAACTAGACTCCATAAAGTCCCCAGAAGAGCCACCAGACTCTCTCACATCTTGCTAATCTTCTTTCACCCAAAATTGCTCCGTAGGATTGGCCTCCAATCTCACTTGCACCATGCAAGGGGGATCTCCCAAGCCTATCGGCAAATTTTGTGAAGACAAAAGCATAGCCGAGTAGTTTTTCTCCTTAGAAGTGGCTCGGAAACGATGCTTCACGATCTAAGTATCTACTTCCTTAGGAACTGTAGCAGGTTTCGTTGTCGGGAGACCTCCAAAAGGTACGCATGCCGCCACCAACCCACTATGTGGCATCGAACCAAACGACGACCACTATGGGCTTGGGCCGACATAATCCATTTCTCGGGCTTGAAGGATCGAAAGCCTCAGCACCAAGAAGTTGCTCAAGACTAGTGATGGGCTTATAAAATGGGCCATGTGCAAGCCGAGAACCAAACCCATCTGCCTCCCCTTAAAAACTTTACGCCCCTTTGAGACACTAGAGGAAGTCAAGCCCATAACAAAGCCCAGACCATCATCAACCATCTTCATCATCGATTCCAGCCTATCCTTCCAGCCAGAGAGCTCTGCACGTAAATGCCAAAACGACCCTTCAACTTCCCTAAGCTTCTGCAACATCATGGGATTCCAAACAACTCCTGCGTCACCAGGATGAGAACTCCGAGTCCCATTCATCATTCCAACATTCGAAATCCTCTCCCTCGAACCTTCCACATCCTTGTTATTAAAATTTTTTCCATGATTGTTACTGGAACCATGGTTAACATTAATAGGATCAATCAATGCAGCCAAATAAGGGGCTGAATGCGAGGAAGAAGCTCCATTATGAGGATTAAGCAAAAGCTTCTCTTGGCCTTTGACATCCGTCTTAGCATTGCCATTGTTAGAAGCAGCTCTGTTTCCAGTGGCCGAAACAGAGGAACATGAACCAAAAATATGAATTGGTGTCAAGAGTTAACTCTCAAGGATGAATTTCCTTCACTTTTTCAGTTTGCAAGGCAGCAAGATGCAACTGTGGCTGATTCATTCTCTTTTTTTAATAATAGCATTCAATGGACTGTTGACTTCGTGAGAAATGTAAATGATTGGGAAGTTAGTGTAATTTCAGATTTTTCAGCAGATTATATGAGTTGAAAATTGTCCAAGGAAGTGTAGACAGATTGTTGTGGATTCATGAAAGAAATTTCAGCTTCTCAATTCATTCCTTTTATAATGCTTTAAACTGCCAAGGTGTATGTGATTACCCCTGGAAAAGTATTTGGAAAGTTAAAGTGCCAAATAAGGTAGCATTCTTCTGTTGGCTGGTGTCTCATGATAAAATTCTGAGCATTGAAAATCTAAGAAAGCGTGGTCTTTGTATTGTTGATTGGTGTTCTATGTGCAAGAAAGATGGCGAATCAGTTAATCACTTGTTCCTCCATTTTGAGGTGGCTAAAAGTTTGTGGAATGCCATTTTTGGAAGGATGGGTATTTCTTGGGTGATGCCAAAGCATGTGGTGAATTTACTAGCTTGTTGGAGGTATGCTGGGCAGAGTCAACCATTTGCAGCCATTTGGATATGATTTCTTCGTACTTGATGTGGTGTCTATGGCTAGAAAGGAACGGGAGATGTTTTGAAGACAAAGAACAATCGTTGGATGAAATTAAGGAATTTTTCTTTAAAACTCTGTCTTTGGGCTAAGGCTAATGTAATGAATGGTGTTGATGTGTTGGAGTTTTTCTAGTTTTTTAGTTGCTATATGTAGTTATTTCCTCTTGTATACTTCCTATGTACTTGGGCAATGCCTATTTATGGTAATAAAACTCTTATTAATTATATAAAAACAATTATAATTTTTTTTTTTAAATCCAAATCACAAACTTTTCTATGTATTAACTTACAAAATTATCAGCCAATCATGATAACTAAAAATCTGAAATACATATTTGCTGCCAACATAAGTCTGAAAGTATGATATAGATGAATAAAATATAATATATTCATAAGTTCTAATCATTCAAGAAACAGCTAGTTTAATGCAACTCAATCTGCAGCAATGCAATATTTTGTTAAAGAGATACAAGTTCTAACCAATCCTTGTATCCTTTTTTTTTTTTTTTTTCTAATTAGGTGTTTCTCTTGTATTCATCACGTGTATTTGGGCTATGTCTTTTGTTTCTATTAATGAAACTTTTTATGACTAATTCCAAACCTCACAATCCCAATAATTAAATAAAAAATAATATAAAAAAACACACAATCCCATTAGGAACACAACTCAAAGATGGACGGATGAGTAAAAGACAGACAAAATAAGGATAAAAAAATTTACCATCTTGGTTATCGAGAAATGAGAACCAACAAGCACCAGCTGAATCCTATCAAATTAAAAATTGGTTAATCTTATAAATAAGAAGCACAGCCAAGTGTAAGACCGAAATAAAATGACCAATAATAGGAAACACAAGATCCTGGATTCCTCACCCTTGTTCTCAGACACATACATACAACATATTTAGAACTCAGCCATAGGCATTATCATTACATCAAAGCTGAACTTCGTTACACAGAATTGGTTCCTTTGAATTGAAATATTCCAACTAAACTGTCTAATGGATTATAAATCATTGAATTTGTAACAAATGACAATTCCATAAGTCCTAAAACTATCAGAACAAAAAAATTCGGTATTCCAAATCAGATCAGTGTCGCAATCTTCAGAAAACTGCAGCCTTACATACACACTAGTCACTATAGCTCTATTTGTTAATATGAAATATGTTCTCAGCGTCCAAGGAAAAAAAAACACATAATAGAATCATTGACGTCTGACAACTGTATCCTGGAACTATATTCCGTGGAAACAGAGTATGACAGACTGAACTAGAAGGCAAAAGCTTTAAAAAATTTTATCCGGAAACTATTCGCCAAGGAAACAGAGTATAACAGACTAAACTAGAACGCAAAAGCTTCAAACAAAATCCTATTTTCGAGATCTACAAATAGTAACCTCAGATCTGCACATTCAGAACAATGTATGGGAAACTAGAACAATCCGAAAAGGCCTAATTCAAGCTCTCGGCCAATTGGTTTCCGAGAAAATGCAGGAAGACTAAATAAAAAAACAGAAAGAAGAAAACCTTCTAACCTCAGATCTAATGCGACTAAAGCTCACTCAGCAAGGCACAAATCAAGCTATTGACCTTAGTGATTTTGTGATTACAAGTAACGGAAGGTAACACCAGCCGTTTCGAGATCTGAGATTTATCCTCTTTAAGATTCTTCCATCGTTATTTGGGGAACCAAACGGAGAAAGAAATGCGCACACACACACACACACGCACACAGAGAGAGGAGAGATCGCTGAGGAAAGGAAATGCACGAATTGAGAAAGAACTTCAAAGTGGGGAACGAAGGTTGTGATGTGAGGAGAAACTTACCTCGATCTAACTCTTCGTCCAAAATCTGAGGCAAGAGCACGAGAGACGAGAGGGAAGAAGTTAAAAAAGAAAATGGGAACCGGAGGTTGGTGATTGATTGCCCGATCTGTTTAAGGCTCGCACGGTGACTCACTGGGCCGTTCGTAACATAGCCCCGCTTTGTAAGACCTTGGCGGTAAATAACTCGTCGATGAAGTCGAAACGAAGTGCCGTTCGATGCGAAATGGGATCGCTCTTTTTCAAGTCAACGACATGTGATATGTGCATTCCACACTCAAGAGGGGGAAAAAAACTTGTTTGATCCGTTCTAAGAAATTTTCTTTGATTTTCAGACCCTTCATAAAAAATAGTGTTTGTTTTTTAAGATTGAAGTGTTTTGTTGCGTTCCTTTTTCTTTCTTTTTTTTGTGTTATTTTTCAAAAAATGGTCATGTTTACATGGCATCACATGGATTTATGACCGTGTGATAGATATGCCAACAATTTTCTGAGGAACATGTAAATCTTTAACCGCTTTCACTGAATCCCCACAGTTCTGTCTAGACAACCAATTTGTCATGGCCTTCTCTCGATGTTTGTAGCCTTTTGTCTTTGCTTCAGCATTATAGAAACTTGTCTACCGAAACCAATGATACCTCTAATCATAGCCCTTTTAGCAGAAGATATTACTAGTGTTTTCATAGCCCAATTTTTTGCTTGATTGGTGAAAAAGGGGAGGAAAATGGGGGATCTTATTTCTTCCAACTAAACAAAGCATATGTTTTTCTGGAAAAATAGCCTAAAAGAAACAGTAGTGTCATGCAAAAAATTCCAAGAGGTTCTCACAAATCTCGTTCACAAACAGTTAACCGCAATTTGGTACAGAGCTTCCCTCATTTTGTGGGTTCACCACTAACCCACTTCAAATTCTACAGTTCTCAAGCATCAACTCTAGTCAAATAATATATATCAAGAATCCCTCCGATGTGTTCTTCTTCCATTCCGTGGGCTATAATACAAATTCTCCTCAAAAGTGAAGGGGGAGCCCCGACTTCCTGCCTTCCTTTTCACCTTTTAACAGTTATTTCTCACCCCTACAAAACCTGTAGATTCTCAAATTCTTAGATAAATGCTTCCTCCTTATAAACTAAATGCTGAAGGGTAAAGTCTTGTATGCAGATAAAGGAAATGTGATGGAGATTAGCAAGCATTAAGGCGACCTTCAGAATTAGTAGCTTACCTCATAGTGTTGGAATTCAGATGCATCCCTCGGACAATAACCAAAACTGGATTTGAGTACACTAGACATAAAATGTTCTTATTCAGGATGTTGGAATTCAAGATCTAATTTCCTTTTTAAATGTGTTCTGTCAACACTGCATAAGAAGCACAAAGAAAGGATCAATCATAATGACTACCATTTAGGTACAAGTTTGCTAAACATACCAAGCACTGACGCATTCTACATGTTTCAATTTCATTGAGGTAGACGATTCTAAAGTCTATATTTCACTTGTTTATTTAGCACTCAAAAAATAATAATTAAACCAAAAACATTCCGCATGTGCCAACTTGGCATCAAGTAAAAGATGGAATCAAATAAAGATATTGTATTATACCAATAAGCAACCACCCCAAGACACTTAGATGCTTGTACAGAATCTGGCTCGGCTAATTTTTATGTCTGAATTGAAGTCACTGAAGCTGAACCCACTTTATTTAGATAATCTGAAAATTATATGAAGATGTAGCATATTGGGAAAGTTTTTTTTGAAAATTAAGATCATAGTGTAGATTTGCTATGTAGTTAAAAGTATGTCATTTCTAGGGTTTATTTTGTTTTTTTTTTTTGGTAAGTGTCATTTCTAGTTCAAGGTAGAATGTTTAGCAATGAGAATCATGACTGAATTTTTCACGGAACTATACATCATTCACCTGAAAATATTAATCTCTCGCCAAATCAAATGGAAGCAAATAATCTAGCATTGGTTGCTAGAAATATCTTTCAAAGTACCACAAAATCCACCACTCAGCCCCATTTTGATGCATGAACAAAATCAGGATCCTTCTATCCCAAAGTGATTTTCCTCTTGTTTTGGGTAAGTATTATTTTTTGGTTTCTTCAGTTACCCTTGGAGGGAAGATTTTGATGTTCTATAAAACACATTTGTAAGAAGAGAAGTGTAACATACAAATCTAGATTAGAATCTTAGATTAATTCAGTTAGGATTTATTTATTTTATTTAATCTTTTTATCAGTTGCTTTTTTTTGAAAATGGGATAAGAGATCAGATTAATTAGAGTTTTTAAAATAGTTATCCTTATCTTGGTGCAGCTGTTGTTATCTGATAAGTTTCAAATGTTTTTAAAAATGAGTCCTAGATCAGAACCAACTCTCAAAACAGCTTCCTATCTAATCTCCTGGAGACCCACGTGAATAAGAAACCCTTCCTCCTTAAAAACAAAAATCCCATGATACCACTCTGGCTCTTTACACAAAATAGGCTTCATATTTTCCTGCACTCTCAGCCGACCACCCCCAGAACGTCGGAGAACCACCTTTAGCCACAGAAATCGCCGGCCAGTTCATCTCCGACGAACCCACTTCCTCCGGTAAGCCACTGCTGCCCACTCACTCTCCTCCCTCTTTACTCCTTTTCAGTTTCAGCATATCTCACTCTAACTCCTCCCTTTCTCTCACTTTGTTGCATCACCCTACCTAGAGAAGACCCATTACGTCACCGGTCACACCCAGCCACCAGTGCCTCCGTCGCAGCTGGTCCCTTCCCTTGGTGAGTTGTTTTTCTGTCGCACCAGGCTCCTCTCAGGAGCCTCTGTTTTCAGTCTCTGCCTGTGTGTTTTCCACACACGGGCTTCAATCATCTGAAGCTAAAACAGGCCTTTGGGCCTTAGGCCCATTCGCCTAGAGCCTTTCTATTTTACTAAATGCCCAGTGGGCTGTAACATGTATTTGGGCTCAACTTTTCTTTTAGAAACTGATAGTATTTCTAAGTGGGCTGATTCTTTGTGTACTGAAATTATTTTAGAAACTTTGAATAGTTTATTTTCTTTAGTTGGGGCTGGGCTGAATTTTGTAAATCAGACCAAGTTTTACAATTTACTTTTATTAGAATATATTTAAAGTATGTCTTTAATTACATGTTAGGGAATATTTTGGAACCAGTTATTTTTAGTCATTTTTCATGGCTGGTCAGATCAGAGTGTGTAAATTTTATTATGATATATTTGTTAAATATAAAACCAAGGGATATTTTATGGGTTTTAAATAATATTATATATATTAATTTTAGTATAGCTGATTAATTGTTGAATTAATTTATGGCATGATTCTTAGTACTTAGAATGTTATGATATATTTTCCTAGAAATATTAGTGACGATTAGCATCTCGTATAGGTAACGCGCTACAAGTTGAAAATCAGGAAACAACGCTAAGAGGTAATTAGTATGATCATATAATTGCATGTGTACTGTAAATTCTCTAATGGTATATGATAATATGATGTTTGTCTACGCTACGCTACGAGCTAAGTCAAGGTTAGATTCCCTTCATGATCTTTGATGAATTGTGACATCATGCTTGTATGAATGGATTGTTGGTTGATGGAGTAAATAATTCTAAAATCATATGGAAGCCATGAGATGTTCATTAAGTCAAGTATGTCATAATGTAGCTAGGTTATGTATGCTTCATTCATGTAGTACTTAGACCATGTATGCCATGTATTGTTCATGCAATAACTTAAGTCAAGCATGCCATGTAATAAATAGCTAGATCATGTATGCTACATTCATGTAGTACTTAGACCATGTATGTCATGTATTGTTCATACAATAACTCAAGTCAAGCATGCCATGTAATAAATAGCTAGATCATGTATGCTATATTCATGTAGTACTTAGACCATGTATGCCTTGTATTGTTCATCCAATAACTCAAGTCAAGCATGCCATGTAATAAATAGCCAGATCATGTATGCCATGTCCATGTAGTTCTCAGATCATGCATGCCATGAAATGTAATAAAATGTTTAAATCATGTTAGAACATGTCATGTCATGCTACACTACGTACAAGAAAATACCATGTATAAGTTACACAAGTTAAGTGAAACACAAACTCAAGCGTGTTTCACTTCATATTAAACAAGTTAAGTAAAACACGGACTCAAGCGTGTTTTAGTCCACGTTATACAAGTAGGTGAAACACGGATCCAAGCGTGTTTCACTCCAAGTTATACAAGATAAGTAAAACACGGACTCAAGCGTGTTTTACTCCATGCCATGCAAGTTAAGTAAGTGAAACACGAACTCAAGCGTGTTTCACTCCATGCCATGCAAGTTAAGTGAAACACGGACTCATGCGTGTTTCACTCCATGTTATGCAAGATAAGTGAAACACGAACTCAAGCATGTTTCACTCCATGTTATGCAAGTTAAGTGAAACACGGCCTCAAGCGTGTTTCATTACATGACAAGTTATGTGATGCCATGGACTCAAGCGTGGTTCACCATGTAATAAGTAAAATTCAAGATAAACGAGTTACTCATACATTCACGTTTCATGATGCCATGATTTTGTATGTTTCCACCCATATTAATGATGTAAAGCATGTTATGAGAATATGTGACTGATATATGTTTGTTTGAAGAGTCTTACAAAGATTAAGTCTTTTTAAATAATATTTACGTTATGATGTGCTATTTGCTGAGTATTAGACTCATTTTTGTTGTTTGTCTTTTTGTTTTCTTCTATGTTGATTGCCACAGATGGTGATTAGGATGATGCAGAGCTGGATGGCCAGGAGTAGTTTAGTATAAAGACTTAGAGATGAATAAGTGTCATTTACACAAGGATTAAGTTTTCTTTCATGTCATTTCAATAACCAGTCTTGTTTAAGACTAGCTCATGTTTGCTTTATTTCAGTTTCAAGTTTCAAGACTATATATGTCCTTTCAATTAAGTTTTTAATACATGAGGTATTTCAGAATAATGAGTATCTTTACCGGGCATTTTGTCATGTATGTTAGTAACATCTCTATCCTACTGGAACGGGGTGTTACAAGAAGTGCTACTACAGCCACAAAGAGATCCCACAAAAGTAAACCCACAAACTAACATAATTTCATATGATATATTAGATCTACTTTATAATAAAAGTAGCTTTACAAATCTAACGTACCACATCAAGCAACGTCAGTCGTGTATTTACTTTTATGGGATCTCTTTGTGGCTAAAGCATTTCTCTTGTGAGAATATATTTTATAACTTTTTAAAGGTTAAGTTCTGGCAATATACACCTTTACTTCAAAGACTATACTGCGTATATGAATGAATGCTCCCTTTTTGTTATGTGTACTATATGAATGTTCCCTTACAAAGTCGAAATCCCTCAAATGGACCTGAAATGGGTCAAAGCAGCATAAAACAAAAGGGACTTTGCCTCCAGTAATCCCTAAAACCTTTTCAACAACTTTAATATTTTGACTGCTGCTTATATCTAGAAACCTGTGAATCAAGCTCAGATATGTGCTCCATAATGAATAACCATGTTGTGTTACAGTTTAAATTTAGCTTTTATACAGTCTCCAAAAGGAAATTTTTCTTTCAAGAATATTGCTTCAAGGTTTAAAGTCCATCTTCTAGTAGAATTACCCATCACTGAACTTTAAGTAACTTTCTGAGACTTAAAACCATGATAAAATAGCATAGGATGTCTTTACCTGTTAATCGTCGGCCTATTTGGAGGTTTTGCTCCAAAAATAGAAAAATCTATGGACATTGGGACTGGTTCATTCCTGCTTGTATTGTCACCAGCTGCCTGTCTCATCTCACCAATATGGTCATCATTCTTATCAACTTGGTAGGCATTTCCTTCAAAACCCTCACGTTCTGGCATCACTCTCCTGGACTTTCTTGGAGGCGATAAGACAGTTGGACCATCATGTGAGTTAAAGTCTGAAGCCCTAGATTCACGCTTAGGTGCAGGTCTAGGGAGTTTATCTGGATCTGTAGCCAGTGGTGCAGATGAAAAGTATCTGTATCAGCAAATATAGATGAGAGAACAGAACCAGATGTAAACAATATATCTCATAATTGAATGGTTAACATAGCCACACACCGGTGCTCAAGTGCCTGCTGCACTGATATTCTAGCTTTGGGATCATAAGTAAACATCTTTGACAACAGATCTAAACCATCTTCACTAGCCATTGGGAACAGTGACCGTAGAGGTGGTGCAGGAACATGTTGATACTCCACGTAATCGGGAAGGTATAGCATATCAGACCACTGAGAAGGTTTTGGAGTCCCAAATGCAGCAAAGATCTTTCCTAATTGATCGATGTCACTTGAACCCTATAGAAAAACATGCAAGCATGACTACTTCAAATATAGTCGGCTCATGTGGGAAATAGAAAGCGGATAAGAATGAGTCAATCAAGATAAAGTATACGTTAACAGTAAAAGAGCACTAGATAAGTCAAGGAAATCAGCAAACTCAACTAGCATTAATCCTAACTGATTGTAGAGAACTGGTGTTGTATGTGCACAAAAAGTGGTGAGACTGTGGGTCATCTACTACTGAATTTTGCGGTTGCTAGAGTGTTATGGGAAGATGTGTTTAGAAGGTTAGAGCTAGCTTGGGTTATGCCTGCTACAGTGGTTGAGCTTTTGGCCAGTAATCTAGGCGGGATTCCACAAGTCACAGCTGTGTGGAAGATGGTTCCTATTTGTATTCTTTGGTGCCTATGACAGGAACGTAATGACTGGACATTTAAAAACAAGGAGCGTTCATTAGAAGAGCTTAGATTACTTTTTGCTAGAACTTTATTTCTATGGGCCAAAGCTGTGGATTTCAATGACATTGATTTTCTTGTTTCCATTTCTTCTTCCTAAATACCCCCTTGTGTACTTGCACTATGCCTATTCATATTAATACAATCGTTTACTTATATAAAAAAAATTAATCCTAACTGATTGTGGTAGAAGGCTTCATAAATTCTTTATCAGCCAATGTGGTTGGCTACATGTATTCATACCATCCTGTCTAACCTAGTACACTTCATCCCTTCACGTTTATCATGTCCTTCTTTACTCCTGCCCCGTGTTAATTGTGGCCAAGTTATCAGCAAATTTGCAGATTAAAAACAGGAACAATGAACAATATGACATAAGGATAAAGTCACGGCTTATGGAAAAGATTTTCCACTGATTTGGTAAAGTGATGGCCATGTTTGATTACAATATTTTTTCAGAAATTTTCAATATTTTTCATAAAAAGTTTCCAATTTCAATCCAAACATCTTTATAATAAAATTTATTAAAAAAAAAATCTCCAAAAACATTTTCACCCAATCATTTGCCTAGATTTCCATAAAAAATAAAGAACACAAAAACCAAAACAATCCTAAAAAGATTATATTCAAACAACTTTTCTCTGCCTGCCCACTTTTACAAACCACAATACAAATCATATTCAAAAGAACTTTTAACCAAATTTTGCGATCAACTTCCACAAAGCCAAATAAAAGAAAACACATCTCAAAACCTTTCTAAATTGTTTTCAAACATTCTCAAAATCTTCCTTACCCAAATATACCCATATATTTCAGAGACCAAGGAAGACTAAAAAGTAATAGCAAAAATCATCTATTTCTAAAAAGAAAAAGAAATCCCAATTCACATAAAAAAGTTTCTTCAATATGAACATCAGCTCAAAACAGCCTAATGATACACAAACACAAAACTCAATAAAAATATATATTTTTATAAGCACATAAATCACCACTCACAAATGATAACATAACTACCAAAAGGATAATACAATTTACGGAATAGCATTTTACGTCATTTAAGCCCTACTTTACCAAACAATTAGGAAACCTCAAATCCGACCTGCCAAAACAAGAGAATCCAACAAAAAATAGCAGCAACTGCAAGCCTGAATGAGAAAACTAACTATTAAAAACATCACATGGTCATCAGATAAAAAGATATGCAATGAAGCCAGACAGAAATCAGCACAATAGAAACAGAATTAAAAGATAAGAAAGCACCATAGCCATCAGCAAAAAATACAAATGGCATAGCTAGTAAAGTAAAAAAGTCAAAACAAAAATCAAATTTCTAAAAAACAAAACCACAACTCACAAGAACCAGTAACCATAACAATTTCAATTCACCTGCAGAAAAGGACGACGCAGGAGAAGTTCAGCAAAAATACAAGCTGCAGCCCAAACATCCACCCCCGAACCATATTGCTTAGTACCAAACAACAGCTCAGGTGCTCTATACCATCGAGCAAAGACCTGCCATTAGAGCACGAGTTTGTATTTGAATTATATTTCACATTACGTGTAAATACAAAAATATCCTTTTTTTTTGGTGATAGGTCCAAGAAATTATAAAATGTAAAAATATCCAGGGACATAGGATGTATTTAATAGATATAACCATCTAGAAGGCAAAAAAGATACAAGAAAATCATGAAAATTAAGCCCATTATAGTCTATATCTTAAAACATCTTTAGCACTGTCAACAGATATTCCAAAATAGAGTTTTTTTTCTTTATAAGTTATATTCCAAAATAGAGTTTACAAGATGATTGCAATCAAATGCAGCTAATATCTCAATTAGCGTACTACTTCTCAATGCAGATAGAAAGATAAATATAAAAGCCAGCCAGAGGGCCTCCTACCTCTCAAACAATCAGCTCTTTCCTTCTTGCAAGCTTGCATAAATCAGTGACGATAACAGTAACAGTATTTACAACAGCAGCAGCAATTATACAATAAAGCATCCATCAACACATCATCAATAACAAAACAATAAGGAGAAAAAGTTGTAAATGAAAGTAAAATTAATTCCTGCTTGTTACTCTCTTTCTACAAAACTTAATCATGTTCAACTGCCAATTTCTTTCTGTCAAATGACCATATAAAACCTTGCATGAAATCCCTCATAGTCATGACCAAACAAAGTAACAACTAAAAAAGGTTTAATTTCCTCTTAGCAGCCTTAGTGACACAATTTATATGTTAAATGAAAAGGGGCTGTTATCGATGACATGTAAAGTTCATAATCTACATCATAAATAAAACTCAACTTCACAAACTCAATTCCTTAAGAACCACCACCAAATAAGATTTCTTTCAACAAAAGCAGTACCTACAGAGTTATCAACAGATTCATCCCCAAAGATCTTGAACTCCAAATACTAGAACTCTCCTCAATTAAATGAATCGCCATGCAATTATACAAGGAGAAGCAAACCTGGTGAGTAAACTTGCGATCAGGGCTCCCAAATATTCGTGCTAAACCAAAATCTGCGAGTTTGAGCTGTCCATTTGATCCGATTAACAAGTTGTTTGGCTTCATATCCCTGTCAATCACAAGTAGCAGACATGTGAGACAAATCCTGCCGAGAAGTTAACAACCTTTCAAATCAGCTAACTGTCACAAAAACTACCTATGTAAAACCCATTTCTTGTGGCAATATGCAAGTCCTTTAAGTGTCATCTGAAGGTATGATTTTATGTCAGCCGGTGAAAGAAATATATTTCGGTCCCGAATAACAGCTTCAAGGTCTGTCTCCATGAACTCGAACACAAGGTGCAAGTTACCCTTATGGGGGAACGCATCAATTAACTCAATTATATTCGGATCTTTAAGCTCTTTAAGCAGCTTGATTTCTCTAAGTGCCGTAAAATTCACCCCTTCCTTTTGCCTCCCAAGCCGGATTTTCTTAATTGCGACTTTCTGTCCTGTCTGCACACACAAATGGTTATACTTTCAAACCAATCATCCCTATTATTCACCATGAATTCAATTGAAAATCAGTAAAAAAAGAATCGCAGTAAAATTTACTCATTTCCACACTCACATTCCATAAAAAAAGGTCCATCCAACTGAAATTCTTCTACATAGACAATTCTCAAGCTCTCATTTTCCCCAACCCAAAAGGAAATTGTTAAGATAAAAAAGCAACTACAAAAGGAAAGAATTACCTTGGTATCAATGGCTTTGTAGACAACTCCATAGGTACCTTCGCCAAGGACTTCTCGCTTCAGATATCTATCGGCTACTTTCTTGGACAGATCGAGCTGTGTCATTTTTATTTTTTTTGGTTCGGGTTTTTATCTTTTTTGTGCGTATAATTTATTTAACTCTCATATTAAATTTATTTGCTATGATGTGTGATGTTTGGGCTCAAATCGGCGAACTTTCGCGGCGGTTCGTCATTTTCTCCAGAAAATCCAAGAATGTTAGGGCTCGAACATCGGGCAAGGGGTCGGGAGAAAAAGCCGTTGAAAGCTAGAGATCAGAGTAGAGAGAGTGAAGTATAAAAGGAAACGTACATTATCAATTTCGCAATTTATAGCGGTATTTTAGTAAAATATAGAACTATCTGGGCTTAAGATTGGACTTGGACTCGCAACGCCCAGACGAAAATCCCAGCCCACAGGTTTGTACAAGGCCCATCCCAGTTTTACGTGTTCAACTTCCAAAAAAATGATGGAACTGCCAAAGCTTTTTAAGTAGAAGGTGAAAGGTAGACATGCTAGCAATTGTATCTTGAAAAGCTTTCAATCTCATTGCCATTTTGTATGAATGATGTGATCACAATTGTGGTCATATTGCAAAGCAGAATGGGAAAATAGCTAGCCTTTTTAAATTAACCTAAGTAGAGTAGCCATATATAGGTGTACGGGTGAAATTTGAGTGGCTTTTTAAAAACAAACTATTTGTTCATCAATTCCGGTTATTTGGATAAAAAGATTTTTCTATCCAAACAACCACGAAGCGGGTGAATTGGGCAAGTTGCAAGGAACCGTTGCCTAGTCCTAATTGAAGTTGAAGGTTTTTTTTTTTTTTTTTATAAATGAAACCTGTATGTTGTATTCATGTGTTAATCGAATTACATAGCTTATCAAAAACATTTTTCAGTACCTCCTTAGGATGATCTTCCATCCAAACTAACTCTTCACTTACATTTAAAGCCATCTTTGTAAGGCTATGTGCAACACTATTACAAGATCTCTTCACATATGACACTGTCCAGTTCCTTCTATTGTTCAATACAGCTTTCAAATCCTCAATCAGTTGACCATGCCATTCCTAACTCAGTTTTGAACTATTAACAGCGTTTACAACAGTTAAGGCATCACCCTCCAGTTGTACATTCTAGAAATTGAGCTCATCACATAACTTCATAGCCCTCCATAGAGCAAAGACTTCAGTTATAACAGGATTAGAAACATATTCTTTCGATAGCATAGAGATACTAGCAGCTCTCTCATGACTGTCTCTGATCACTTCCCAATCCCACTCTGTTTTCATAGACTTCAAAGCTGCATCCCAGTTAACCTTCACCATATCTCCCACAGGTAATTTCCAATGAGAAGAGTTGCTACCAAGTGTTCCACGATTTTTTTGATCTTTGCCTTGCTAAACTTGTGCCAACTAATACTCTGACAAACATTCAACAGCTTTGTTAAAAACTTCATTAGGTCATTCAAACTTATTTTCAAACACCAACTCATTTCTTCTTAACCAAACTCCTCTCAACACCACAGCCATTACCTCTATCTGATCTTGGGACAGCTTTGAATACCAATCAGACCAAAGTTCAAAAAAAATCATTTTCAATACTTTGCCATTTCTGCACTGGACTCCTCTCACACGCCCAAACATCACTTGCCCCATTACAACTCCACAAAGCATGACAAACATACTCATCCATGTTCTTACAGACAAGACAAGAAGCTTCTTTTAGGACAGCTCTTCTCATTAAATTTATCTTAGTTGGTAGACAATTATTTATAGCCTTCCAAACAAAGATTTTAACTACCCTTGGGATATTCATTCTCCTCAGCCCCTTCCAAACCTCACTTGACATGCCTAAAACTTCCCCTTTCTCCCTTCTTTTCCTATTAACTTCAAAATAATATGCACTTTTAACACTATACATACCATTCTTTGAAAATGTCCATATCTGTTTATCAGGAAGCCTAGAGAGACTGACAAGTAATTTACAGATTATTGAAGCCTCATACTCATTAAACACTTGCTTGACTAGTTCAACATCCCATCCCCTACTATTAACTCTTATCAACTCCCCCACCTTTGCTTCAGCATGCAAAATATTGATTAGTGATTGAATTCTGTAAGTAACAGCCATAGGTATCCACCTATCTTCCCAAATCCTTATACTCTTCCTATCACCAACCCTCCAAACCAGCCCCTCCTTCAACAAATTAAGAGAACTCCACAAACTCCTCCATATCACAGAGGGTTTAAACCCTAAAGAGGCGTGCAATATATCTAAATGCCTGAAGTATTTATCTTTTAAAACTGTAACAGCCATAGAAAGGGGATTCATCATCACCCTCCAACATTGCTTTGCAAGGAGTGCTTGATTAAAAGCTTCTAACTTTCTAAAGCCCAAGCCTCCATCACACTTTGATAGTCCCATCTTGGCCCAACTCTTCCATTGTATTCTGTTTTCCTTTTATTTAAAACCCCACCAGAATTTAGCCATTTGAGATGCTATCTGCTTACACAATCTTTTTGGCAACCTAAATACACCCATATAATAGGTAGGAACAGCTTGAATAACTGCCTTTAGTAGCACTTCTTTCCTCGATGAAGAGAGGAATTGATTCTTCCAATTACTTAGCTTTTTCCACACACGATCTTTAAGAATGCTAAAAGATTGATATTTAGACCTACCAACCATAATTGGCAGGCCTAAATATTTTTCACAGTTGTTCTGCACACGAGCCCCACAATCCTTAACAATTGCATTCCTCACATCCAAATCAACTGCAGGACTGAATAATATAGTTGTCTTGTGCTTATTAAAACTCTAGCCAGATGCCTTCTCATATACCTCCAAAATCCCACTGATTTTCCTTCATTCCATCCATGTAGCCTTCCCAAAAATTAAGCAATTATATGCAAATAGCAAATGAGTCAACTTAACCCCTCCTCGAGCCACTGCCACCCCTTTAAGTTCACCTTTCAATTTTGCCTTTTCAAGCATTGAACTTAATCCCTCAGCACATAGGAGAAAAAGGTAAGGAGACGATGGATCTCCTTGCCTTAATCCTCTAGTAGGAACAATGAACTCACCTGGCCTTCCATTCACAATGGTAGCATAAGACACTGAAGAAATGCAATTCATGATCAATCCTGTCCATCTAGCCCCAAAACCAAGCTTTCTCATTACCGCTTCTAGGTATCCCCATTCCACCTTATCATAGGCTTTAGAGATGTCAAGCTTCATAGCCATGCTTCCCACCCTACCCTTCTGTCTACACTTCATAGAATGTAACACTTCATAAGCCGCAATAACATTGTCAGAGATCAACCTCCCAGGAATGAAGGCACTTTGGCATCTTGAAATGATCTCATCCATCATATTTTTAAGCCTATTTGCAAGAATCTTTACAATGATCTTATAAAATACATTGCAAAGACTAATAGGCCTAAATTCATTAACACTCTTTGGATCTTTAACTTTGGGTACCAATGCTATAAAAGTCTGATTAACAACCCCTTGTAAACTGCCTCCATTTAAAAATTTTAAAACAGCATCACTCACTTCATTTCCCACCACATGCCAAAATTCTTGGAAAAAAAGGCCCCAAAACCATCAGGCCTTGGAGCTTTCATAAGCCCCATCATTTTCAGTGCAGTCTCTACTTCTTCTCTTGTAAAAGTCTCCTCAAGAAAATTATTCATAGCTTCTGACACTCTCAGCTCTATCTCAACAATGACTTCTACTGATGGCTTGGCACTAGAGTAAACCTCAGAAAAATGATCTCGAAAAGCCACTGCAATACCCTTCTCATCCTCCCTCAAAACTGATTGACCACCCAGGATTGATACCATTTTATTTCTTTTCCTTCTTTGATTGGCACACTCATGAAAGAATCTAGTGTTTTTATCCCCCAAAGTATACCAATTCCTTTTAGCATGTTGTCTCCATTTAATATCTTCCTGTTCCAATAACAAACCAACCTTATCTTGCAATAGCTTCATCTCAACCACATTTTCCTGAGACATATTCCCTTGCAACACCTTGATTTTCGTTGAAATCAGGTCTATCTCTTGAACTCTCCCCTTGTCTTTTCTTTTGAAGCAGGGATGATAAAGAATGACTGCAAAACTGTAGTCCAATTTGGACTCTCTGAATAGGTTCTTTTATTAACAATCCTCTCTCCCAACCCTGCTTAATAATTTGTTCACAGCCATCCTGCTTCATCCAACAGGCCTCAAACCTGAAAGGATAATTCTAACTTCTCCTCCAAGGCTCTCCTTCAGTAATAGAAAGCAAAATAGGTTGGTGATCAGAGCATCTTCCAGTCAACACCTCTACTTTCATTTCCTTAAAGGTAGATCTCTATTTCTCATTAGCTACAAACATGTCTAATCTTTCCTTTGTAAAGGTAAGATCATCATGCCTATTAGACCAGGTAAAAGCATTGCCTCGAAAGCCAATATCACCCAGACCACAATCCTTCAATGCATTCCTAAACAAATTGAGTTGACCATCTGGTCTTCTCTTGCCTCCCACCTTCTCATTTTGCCACAATATCTCGTTGAAATCTCCCCCTACACACCAAGCAGTATCATTATCAGACTTTAACTGCCTTAATAACTCCCAAGAAAGCCCTCTTTTCCTTGTTTCTGGGTGCCCATTAAAACCTGTAAGTTGCCAATCCCTTCTTCTCTTCTCGCCTTTAACCATCACACTTATATGCCAGCTTGAGCAATTAATCACCTCAACAGCATTCTCATATCTCCATAGCAGGACCAAACCTCCTCTCCTCCCATCAGAATCCATAACAAGGTATCCTTCCATGCCTAATCTTCTTTGTAAGTTTGAAATTTTATAAGATCTAGTTTTTGTTTCACAAACAAAAACCAAAGTGGGCCACTTATCCTTAACCAATAGGCTAAGATCCTGAACTGTCCGAGGGTTCCCAAGCCCTCGGTAGTTCCAACATATAATATTCATAATGCCAGGTGGTGCTACTCAACAGCCACCACCCCTAGTCTGTTTTCAACACAGACCAAATCAGAATTGCCTTTGAATCTCTTTCCTTCCACCACCATTTCACTAACCTCCTCAATATCCTCAAAACCTCTTTTAATCAAGGAATGACTAGAGGTCTTACTTGACTCAGGCCTAGCTCTAGTCCTCCTCTTCCATCTTGAAACCCTCTTACTATCATCCCCATCACCTGCACACATATTCTCAATCAACTGCTCATTTCCAGACATAGTAATCTGAAAATCCTTTTGTTTCTCAATACCAATTGACCTCTCCTTATTCGCTTCTTGCAACAGAACTGGAGATTGTGAAGCCCCAACCTAAAGCTCAGCCAATTTGGAATCCTCATGTCTCACATCACTTCCCATCTTCACAGTCTCCTCTCTAACCTCATCCTTATGAAACACTCCATTTTCCTTCACATTATTCAAGCTCTGACCCCCTTGATCTCCCCTCTCCTCACTTTTATCTTTCTTTTTCTGATCCCCTTTCTTTACAGCATTCTTCCTTGTTTGAGGTATAGCTAGAAGCCAGACACCATACTGGCCATAATTTCCTGCACTCTCCTTACAACCATCCTTCTTATGAATTATCCTTCCACATTTAAAACACATCCTAGGCAACTTCTCATACTGGAAAGGCACCTAACACTTCCTCCCATCCACTACAATGGTTCTTCCTCGAGCTATAGCTTTTCTCAAATCACATTCCACCTTCACTCTCAGACATCTACCCCAAACTGAACCATCCTCCTGCACATCAACCTCCATATCTCCCCTATTGATCTCCTTATTACCTCCCCCATCATCTTATTCATATAACGCAACGGTAGATTTAACATCTGTATCCATAGACATGCATAATCAAAATCAATCATACTAGGTTGAGTCTCTCCATCAAAATTTTTAAAAACAAACAAATGATTGTCGAATAGCTATGGACAACCATCAATCACTCTCAATTAATCTTTACGAGAAACAAAAGTGATAACAAAACAATTTCTATCAATTTCTTGAAATTCCAGTGGCTTACCTACCTTCCACACTTTTTCCATCATAGCTCTGGCTATATCCTTCTCAATCCTTCGATCCGAGACAATTTTCCCCACCAAATTGCGATCACCCTTCCCTCGCATCGCACTAATCGATTTCCTTTGTATCTCTATCGGACAATCTTCCTCATCGTTCAACTTCAGTCACCTCCACACTTCCTCCATTCACTTGTTACTCAACCGAAAACTACTCCGCTCACAATCGCAAGCAAAAGGACCAGACGCTTTCTTCCTCAAAAGAGAAAGAAGACTACTCACTTCTTCTCAATCGCTTTCCAGGGCGGGAAAAGCAGTTGAGAGAAACTCGAAAAATAGATGTAAAAGGAAACAAACTACTCCATTATTACTAATTAGGAGAATATAATTGAAGTTGAAGTTGATCTTCGAACTAGGTTTCTAATTAACATATTATAAGATAGCCTATATTTATGGAGTACTCTGAATAAACTCATATTGATCTTCTCCAATTTTATTCATTCGCCAAGTAGCTATATATTGTAGTACTTCTTCATACATTTTCCTTCTAATTATAAATTGGATTTCTTTTGGTGAGGTAGATCAAACTACATGCATATCATGCACTATCACATGAATCATGTAAATTAATATATTATACTTAGATCATAGAATGATCATGAAGTATCCCTATTTTTCTTTTCTATCTCAATTGCTATGAAATCCACGCATTTGTAGTGCATAGGTCTTTATAATGCACATTTATGCTTACTAATTTATGATAAGAAATTCTTTTTAAAAAATTATAAATTAACATGATTTAATATGGTATACCATCTTTTATTATAAAAACTTTAAAAGCTTACTTATCACACTAATCATATCAATGTATAAAGATAATATTTGTAATTCTTTTTTAAAAGAAAATTTCTATAAAATATACACCCTCCACATTATTAATACGATAATAATTAGGAACATTCGAATTTGAACTTGAACTTGAGGTTTTTTTAATTTAATTGATCATAAATGTCAAAAGATGTCCATACAGAGATGAAGTAAAATATTTTCTTTTTTACCATGTTACATATTTCTATAAAGGATTAATATTATTTTTCATACTTGATTTAATATTCTTTAGCCACACCAGCTAATGGAATATATATTAACTATCTTTATAAATCAATCACATAAATAAAAATGCATTAAAAAATATAAATCATAGTAAAAAAAATTTTAAAAACCAAAGCATGTCTCCGTCATAGACATTAGACAATGAGACATATACAAATCTTGTCCAAAACAAAGGCCTCGCAAGAATTCAAGCAACAAAGCAAGTCAGCTCAACACTCAGCATCACACAGCCCACGTTAAACAGCAGCCCTAAACTGGCAATAAATGTCCCAAGATTCCCCCAACTCCTCCATCAACTAAAGAAGACGTGACCTCCTCATCATTCATTCAACAGTACCAGCATCCTTTTCCCCCTTCTCCATCGTCTTGAATCTAGCAACAACTCTCTCCCTCCATATTTGTCTCTTATCCATTCTCAGATAGTCACACCTATTACCTGGTTTGCACCAAACTATGGTCTAGCCCCAGAAAAGCTCCAATTCCTAAAAATCCCAGATATCCTCTGAGAAGCAGTCACCATCCTCAAACATTGCCCCAAGACCTTCTATCTCATCACCCTGACCCTTATCTTCCCTCTCTCCTTTGCCATTCTAGCTCACTCTCTCTTCACCCACCCACTCTTAGCTCACCTCCAGACCTACTACCCATAAGCCGATTAGTCCCAGACCCATCATGAATCGACCCTCCTCCTACTCTTCCACTTTTTCTACCTCATCTTCCTCTTTGCTTTCTCCCTTGTCTCCATCGCCGCTGTTGTCTTCACTGTCGCCTCCCTTTATTCCTCGAAGCCTGCCTCCTTCTCCTCCACAATGTCCGCCATTCCCAAGGTCTTCAACCGCTTATTCGTAACATTTTTATGGGTTTCTCTTTTGATGATGGTCTACAATTTTGTGTTCATTTCTTTCTTGGTGTTGTTGATAATAGCCACTGATACCCATAACACCCTTTTGCTATTTCTTTCTGTGGTGGCCATACTCTTGCTCTTTCTTGTTGTTCATGTCTATATCACCGCCTTGTGGCACTTGGCCAGCGTGGTTTCGGTGCTGGAACCAGTACACGGTTTCGCCGCAATGAATAAGAGCCACAAATTGCTGAAGGGGAAGACCCATTACACTAGCGTACTCGTTTTCCTATATTTGGCGACCTGCTTGGTTATTGGGGGCGTGTTTGGCTCAGTGGTGGTCCACAGAGGGAACAATTATGGGGTTTTTGTGAGGATTGTGGTGGGTGGGTTCTTGGTGGGTGTGTTGGTGATTGTGAATTTGGTGGGGTTGTTGGTACAGAGCGTGTTTTACTATGTTTGCAAGAGCTATCATCATCAGGGGATTGATAAAAAAAGCTTTGCATGATCATCTTGGTGGCTATCTTGGGGAGTATGTGCCTCTGAAGAGTAGCATTCAGATGGAGAATTTGGAAATATGAGATGAGGGCGAGCAACCTGACAGAGATGAATTCGTGTGTGAGTTTATGAGCATGAAATTATATGTACCTTTATAAATTTTATATTTTTTATTACAGGAATGGGCATAAAAGAAAGAGAAACCTTTTGATACAGTGCAAATTTACTGTCAAAATGGTACCTTTGTTGTTTGGTTCCAACAACTAGCTATTTGAGTGAGTCCTAGACTTCTGGTTTTGGATTGATTAGTTTTAGATCATTCTCGGGATTGGTGGGAGAGCTTTTAATCGAAAGGTTTCAGATTTCGTTCTTGGTTTGGGGGCATTTAGGACGATCCTATTCAAAGTTTCGTAGTTGAGGAGGAGGAAGGAGTCAAAATCAATGGACATTAAGGAATAACCATTATATTCTGTGATGGATTTGGAAAAATGTTTTCTCATAGATTTTGCCCATGAATTGTAATTTCGCTTCTACTGTGATGGACTTTGGAAAATCTAATACGATGCTTACCTTTGTGTTCTATATTCACTAAATAAAGTATTTTCTATGATCAAAGAGGGAAGGGTCTGATCATTGTGGTGAGCTGAGTTCACTTCCTGCCACATATATCATGACTATGATTTTCTCCTTTTTTTTGTCTACTTTTCTGGTTCTAAAATAGTTTTTTTATGTTTATTACTTCAGGGGTTCTTAACTTCTTCACATGGATTCCACTTTATTGTTGCTGTGATGTTTGCCTGGTGAAGTTCGAAACTAAATCTGCTAACACGAAGATCTCAATAAACTCAAAAACCCAATCCCGAGTTCTCTTCTTACTGTTCATGACTTCATTCTCTCTTTATATTGTTTGAGAGATACTCTTGGAGATATGTTGTGATCAATGATCATTGATCAAGGAGAGTAATTTAGGATCTCACATTATGATGGATTTGGAAATTTGTTGTTATGGTTGTTTACACTCCACGATTATCCACAGACTACAGTAGTTTTAGATTGGAAAATTGAATTGCATCCATTGACACAAATGGCAAAACAAAATAATGGTACTTCATGTAATAAACGAGGGAATTACATAAATGTATTGAGGCTTTTTTTTTTTACCTTATAGGTACTTTTGAGTTGAGTTTTGATACAAACATGGGGGAATTCATTGTGAAATCACGGGTTGATGCCAAATTTTGGCACTGTTCATTACCGTTCACATCCTCGTTTTCCAATCATTTTGCTTAAGTGATAATATTTACATAAGCTGTTACAGGTTGCTCTTAGGAATCCCAACTGGTGTAGCTTTAGACCTCCTTTCCACTGCCCGAGAGAATTGCTTCACTACTTCTTTGGGCAGTTTGCAGGAATGGCTCAGCCATTCTCCTCCATCAACAACTAGGGTTGTTCCATTGACGTATTTTCCTAAAAGCACAAGACCATAATACTCTCAATGAATGGCAACACCAGAGAAAAAACCAAAGAAAATAAAAGAAAAAGAAGATAAATTTTCGTCAGTAAAACTCTTATGATCCTTAAGATTGTTTTAGACGGTTGCACCAGCTTTTCAATCTGGAAGTATTGTAAATAGGATATGATTCCAAGACCTTCTATGCGAACATGACGCTACTTTACTTTTATAAAGAAAAGTATACTTGTACATCAACATATACATAATTGCACATCAAATAGAGAGAGAGAGAGAGAGAGAGTGTGTGTGTGTGTGTGTGTGTGTGACATTAGTTAGATTACCAACCCGCATCAGATGCAAGATAAAAAGCAGCCATAGCAATATCCCATTTCTCTCCTAGTTTCAATAAAGGTACGTACTCGCTATTTTTGCCTATTATTTCCTCATGTGCAAGTTTACTAACGCCAGTAGTGTCTTTGATGGGTCCTGGTGCAATCCCATTGACTCTGATGTTGTAATCTGTCCCCCATTCTAATGCCAAATTTCTTGTAATGCTATCAACAACTGCCTGATAAAAAGAAAAGGACGTTAAGTCATTGGATACAATTCATAAGTAAAATTATTAACAAACTCTCAAACCTCAATGTACAAACCTTAGCAGCAGATACATGGATTTGATACCAAGTAGCAGTATAATGCAATGTTGCACTTATGTTTATGATTGTTCCACCAACAAAATGGTCTTTCCCTGGTCCCCCTTTCTTGAGGTACTTAAGTGCTTCGTGGCACATTGTAAAAGTACCAACAGAATCTATGTCCATTACTGCACAAAACAATAAAACAAAGAAACGTTCACCATAACTAGAACATTCAATGAGCTAACAATCATGTGAGGATATTATAAAATTGTAGAGGGGCTGGCTTCATTTGATATAAAAAATAAGCTGCAATTATCGATTCAATTTACAATAAGGATCATCAAATGACATGAGTCATGAAAATGGTGTTTTTCCATCATGTTTAGACAGAAGTTGGTATGAAAATCCATTTGTGTGGAATTTGATATAAATCAGTTTTACATATGTCATATATCAATTCCTGGACTTATTTCTCAAAAGAAGTTCTATAGTTGTCCATGTTTTTGAATGACTGCATGGTTTCTATAATAGTAGGTTACAATAGTTTTCATTGTCTGTTACCAAGTTCACAACCTAGTTTATAATAGTGGCTACTTAAATCAACTTAAGCAACTTAGCTTAACTTCTAGGATATTAACAAGGGTCCAACATGTTCATATATAAGAATGTACAACATGTTCGAAAGCCATTAGGGGATAGATCTTCTACCGATACAAGGAAATTGCTAGCTGCAGCATTCACAAGAATGTCAAGCCTGCCAAAATGCTTGATAGTTGATTCTAGAACTCTAATTGCATCTTCTCTTTTGCGAACATCTCCCTCAAGTCCAATAGCCTGTAACGAAAATGGCAAACTTGTTTAAGTTCTGTAGTCATGAAACCATAAATCACCATCCAACTAAATGAAAGCATACTAGTAACACTGTAATATATTTTAAGCAGAAATCAGGCGTAAAGATTCTACAGGCTAGAGAACAAAAAGAAAAAGTTTCAGAAAAAAAAAAAAGAGAGAACAAAAAGAATATTATCTCCAAAGCTTGAGCTACTAAGTTGAGAGGAACAATTATTATGTGGACATATTATGCTCCATACCAACTCATGTAAGACTCTTCTGGCAATCTTTTTATGTGTAGGCCTAACAGAAACTGAAGAAATCCCATCAAGATAGATGAGCCCAACCAACCTGAGGCTAGTGGCCATGAACATACAAAAACCAAGCAATGATACCATTATGAGCATCCAGTACTAAAGCTGAAAACTGCTATATTAAGAGCCAAAGGGTATGCATGTAACCATTGGTAGGACTTGTCTAACACCGCCTCTCATGACTAAAATTAAGAATGTATGATGAGCAAGTAATTAACACGCACAAATACTTGAAACCTTCTTCCTTTTTTTAGTCAAACACTTGAAATGTTCTTTCGTGTGCAAACTCGCCATTGAGCCATTAATGGCGCCTTGCGAATGCAAAACAGAGAAAATCACCAAAGCAGGATCATAGGATTCGAAGCAGGCCCCAATACCATATTAAAGTTACTCAACAGAGAAATTTAAGCAATCACAAAGTGGACGAACAACACATGTTAAGGATGCATTAACACGTACTTGCATTTGATCTTTTACGTTTGCAATTAAAGATACAAGACAAACTCAATCGAATTGAGAAAAATCACATTATAGACTAGTGAGATGAAAGAATATGATGCAGAAGTAAGAGAAAAAATATAGCAATTCCATGATATTGAAGGCAGGCAACGACAGATTCAAGGACGTGCCGGCGACGGCCTATGATGGCAATAGAGGCTCCATGTATGCCCAGCTGATACGATATCTCGTACCCAATTCCTAAACCTCCTCCTATCAACAACGCCACCTTCCCCTTCAATACATCAACCTTGAAGGTGGACTCCATTGCCAATTGTTCTTGTGGATGTGGGTGCCTGTTGAGAAAAAAGCTTGTTTCTTTGTGTTCATTGTGACTTTGGAAATGGCAAAAGACGAAATAAGAACATATCTACAAGGCAACATGCATATTGGGGTTGAGTGAGTTTAGTAGCCACCAATCTAGAATCTTGATCTTATCTTGAGAACTTAGGGGTCCACTCCAGTCTCCAGGGATTATAGGATCAAACACGTGGAAGTGGAAACTGACTGAAGCATTGTTGAGATCCCCGCCAATATCTACTGTCCTGTTTTTAATTATACTATTAATTACCATTTAGAACATGAGGTTGAAAAAGACAATGGAAACGGCTTTACAACATGGATTCTTCTGCAATTTGTTCTCCATAGTCGAAACCACCCCACCTCAGAGATATTGATGTGCAAAACAGAAAAAGACGTATAAAATAATTATTCCTTTTCAGCACCTGTTTCGCACATCAATATCTCTGAGGTGGGGTGGTTTCGACTATGGAGAACAAATTGCAGAAGAATCCATGTTGTAAAGCCGTTTCCATTGTCTTTTTCAACCTCATGTTCTAAATGGTAATTAATAGTATAATTAAAAACAGGACAGTANTACGAAATCACTCATAGTAACAAGGAGGACCAGAGCTCGTATAGGGATTCTTGATGACCGTACCTTCCACAGAAGGAAAAGGAACTGGAGCAAAGTGTATCTAGGGCTTCGGGACGTAGTCGAGAGTGGAGGTAGAAAGCACGCCAGTGTGTATCACGTTGGTTACCTGGCATTGAAGGCACGAGAAATGGGCAAGCAAGTCGAAGTGGAGAAAGAGCTACGCGAGTAACAGAGTGGGTTAGATTTGGGGGAAAAATCTAAAAGTTTATGAGTAAGTTGGCGCCTAGATGTCATTAGCAACGATAAATGGCCGTTGTAATAAAATATTTTCTATTGCAACGAATACTTTCGCCTCTATTTAAAAAAAAAAGCTGCAAAAAAATTTTTTAATTGACTGGGCCATGATACTTACCTATTACAACAAAAACTTGCAAGACAAAAAATTCGTTGCTAAAAGTAACTATGCAGCATTTTTTTTGCAACACTATAAAAAACGCTGCAAAAGGCCTTATTTCTTGTATCATCGGCGTCATTTTATATATATATATATATATATATATATTTTATAGGAAGTAGTTAAATATGTACAAATAAAGTAGTAAAAATAATAATAAAGAAAGAATAGAAAACGGTTATTTTAATAGAATAGAAAAAAAATAGGAAGTGAGATGTATAAAGTTTTTGAAAAATAAGTAAAATTTAGGAGAAAATTTTAGAAAATGTGATTTTTAGTCAAATTATAGAAAAATTTATAGAAAAGTCAATGGAAATGCTCTAAGGGTTTTCTCAAACGTTCAAAGTAACAAATTACTAAAAGACTTTACATGGAATTGAATAATTATCATAGTAAGAGCATTGTTAATAGAATATCCAAACATAAAAATCACATTCAAATGCCTAATAAGACGTAAAAAACCATCACATTGGATTATTCAAAGTTTTGCTACAGTAACTTTTAGTTACAGTAAATTCAAAACTAAAATCAAATTTGATAGATACTGTACATATATCAAATGCTTATTTTATTATTATTTTTATAACATTCTCTCTCTTCTCTCAAACTACATCCACAAATATCTATATAATTTAATTAGAATATGATTACTAATTAATATATAATAGGTAAATAGAAAATATGATAAAATAAAATAAATTAATAATTAAAAAAATTAAATATTTTTTAAATTATTAATTCTCATTATTATGTAATAAATAAACGGTTAATCCAATAGAAATTTGATATGAAAGACAAAGTCAAATTTATCTTATATTATTTTATGGTTATATAATGAAAAAATAGCCATCACAATATAGAGACATATGTAAATGAAATAACAAAAATCTAAATTCATCTTACATTCATCAAAAGTATCTTTTACATATGATAATCCATTAACAAACTCTAAGTACATAATAGTATAAAAGACCCAAAAAGTAACAAATTCTAAACAAGAACTTTATATTTACAATCTAATAAACTAACTTCTGGCCTCACAAGACTCCCTTTAGATTAGATGATAAGAATATTTTAGATTGAGTTTTGCTATTCATAAGCCTCATACACAACACATCACATAATTTTTTATTTTTTATTTATTTTTAATTTTTTTTAAAATTTTGTTTTTACTTTTATTCTTCTTTAAATAATTGAATTCTTCTACTCATTATTCATATACCACACATTTGGTAAGAGAAAAAAATTAAAAAAATAATAAAAAGAGTGTGTAGGGTATGAAGCTCATGAAAAGAAATTTTCTTTTAGATCATCTATGAAAAGTAATTAATTATTTGTGAATAGTAATTAACTATATGTAAATAGTAACCACAGTTATATTCCAGATATACCTTTAAATGAAAAGAATTAAATACAAAGGAATGAGAATTTTTATTTCCATTCCTTTTAAAAATGGGTGGCCGGACCATCTATGAAAACTCTTTCGGAGGTGGCCCGTGTGCCGAAAAGGAATGACTATTTCTATTCAAAAAAGACGTATAAAATAATTATTCTTTTCAGCACTGAATTAGAAATAGTCATTCCTTTTCGGCACACGGGCCACCTCCGAAAGAGCTTTTCATAGATGGTCCGGCCACCCATTTTTAAAAGGAATGGAAATAAAAATTCTCATTCCTTCTGGTATTTAATTCTTTTCATTTAAAGGTATATCTAGGAATATAACTGTGGTTACTATTTACATACAGTTAATTACTATTCATAAATAATTAATTACTTTTCATAGATGATCTAAAAGAAAATTTCTTTTCATGAGTTTCATACTCCGTACACCACTCTTTTTATTATTTTTTTAATTTTTTTCTCTTACCAAATGTGTGGTATATGAATAATGAGTAGAAGAATTCAATTATTTAAAGAAGAATAAAAGTAAAAACAAAATTTAAAAAAAATAAAAAATAAATAAATAAATAAAAAATTGTGTGGTGTGTTATGTATGAGGCTTATGAATAGCAAAACTCGATCTAAAATATTCTTATCATCTAATCTAAAGGGAGTCTTGTGAGGCCAGAAGTTAGTTTATTAGATTGTAAATATAAAGTTCTTGTTTAGAATTTGTTACTTTTTGGGTCTTTTATACTATTATGTACTTAGAGTGTTGTTAATGGATTATGCATATGTAAAAGATACTTTTGATGAATGTAAGATGAATTTAGATTTTTGTTATTTCATTTACATATGTCTCTATATTGTGATGGCTATTTTTTCATTATATAACCATAAAATAATATAAGATAAATTTGACTTTGTCTGTTCATATCAAATCTTCATATTGGATTAACCGTCTATTTATTACATAATAATGAGCAATTAATAATTTAAAAAATATTTAATTTTTTTAATTATTAATTTATTTTATTTTATCATATTTTACTATTCTACCTATTATATATTAATTTGTAATCATATTTTAATTAAATTATATAGATATTTGTAGATGTAGATTGAGAGAAGAGAGAGAATGTTATAAAAATAATAATAAAATAAGCATTTGATATATGTACAGTATCTATCAAATTTGTTTTTAGTTTTGAATTTACTATAACTAAAAGTTACTGTAGCAAAACTTTGAATAATCCAATGTGATGGTTTTTTACATCTTATTAGGCATCTGAATGTGATTTTAATGTTTGGATATTCCATTAACAATGCTCTTACTATGATAATTATTCAATTCCATGTAAAGTCTTTTAGTAATTTGTTACTTTGAACGTTTGAGAAAACCCTTAGAGCATTTCCATTGACTTTTCTATAAATTTTTCTATAATTTGACTAAAAATCACATTTTCTAAAATTTTCTCCTAAATTTTACTTATTTTTCAAAAACTTTATACATCTCACTTCCTATTTTTTTTCTATTCTATTAAAATAACCGTTTTCTATTCTTTCTTTATTATTATTTTTACTACTTTATTTGTACATATTTAACTACTTCCTATAAAATATATATATATATATATATATATATAAAATGACGGGCGGAGTGGCACTACAAGAAATAAGGCCTTTTGCAGCGTTTTTTATAGTGTTGCAAAAAAAATCGCTGCAGTAGGTTACTTTTAGCAACGAATTTTTTGTCCTTGCAAGTTTTTGTTGTAATAGGTAAGTATCATGGCCCAGTCAATTAAAAATTTTTTTTGCAGCATTTTTTTTAAATAGAGGCGAAAGTTTGCGTTGCAATAGAAAATATTTTATTACAACGGCCATTTATCGTTGCTAATGACATTAGGCGCCACTTACTCCTAAACTTTTAGATTTTCCCCCCAAAATCTAACCCACTCTGTTACCGCGTAGCTCCTTCTCCACTTCGACTTGCTTGCCCATTTCTCGTGCCTTCAATGCCCAAGTAACCAACGTGATACACACGGCGTGCTTTCTACCACCACTCTCGACTACGTCCCGAGCCCTAGATACACTTGCTCCAGTTCCTTTTCCTTCCGCTGAAGGTACGGTCATCAAGAATCCCCATACGAGCTCTGGTCCTCCTTTGTTACTATCGGAGTGATTTCGTAACTGATAGCTTTTTTGTATCGGAAGCCAAACGGGAGAACGAGACTCTTGGGTATTTACATACCCAACTTCACCACAGGTATCTCTGCAACGATTTTGTCTCTCTCTCCCCCTTCATCCGCCCTCGTTGATTTACAAAAATGGGAGCTGTAATGTTTGATTTACTATTGATAGTTGTTTGAATCTGAAAGCATCTCCTTTCTTGCACAGGTATTTTGTATTATAACTGCATTTTGGCTACGGATTGATGTGGGTATGGCTTGTTCATAATTTTTGGACTCTAGTTTTAACTTGTGTGTCCTCTCTGATTGGTATAATTTTGGGTTGAAATCGAAATCCCATATTTAAATGACTAATTATCCTTTATGAAGTTAGGTTTTGAGGAGCCCAGAAAAACAGTTTCTTTATTGTGGTTAGAGACGTAGCCGTAGCTCCTCACACCCAACCAGTTCGACATCTTCCGGTGATTACACTGCTTCTGCTGCAGCTCTTTCATCACCACTGGTGCAGCGATATCATCAAAGGCGTGCATCGAGGAATATTATGCAGCGTAGGTCTGAGGTTGAACGCTATTTGATGGAAGATGTCGAGGCACCGAGTGATGCATTTCAGTTATTAACTTGGTGGAAGGTTCATTCCACCAAGTTTCCTATTCTTTCCCGAATAGCTCGAGATTTATTGGCGATTTCTATCACTACGGTTGCCTCTGAGTCGGCGTTTAGCACTGGAGGTCGTGTGTTGGATGCTTATCGGAGTTCATTGTCAGCTTCAACTGTGGAAGCCCTTATTTGCACACAGAACTGGCTATGTGAAATGCCCATTGGAGTAGATATCATTGATCCCGAGAGCTATAGGCTTGAATCAGGTAACTTATATTTTATATGCTTTTAAATGGTGATTTAAATATTTGTAATGTTTTAATTATTCAACTTCTAATCATTATGATTTTGTAGACCTACTTGTGAACCCTAGCATAGTTGCAGATGAGTGATAATTGCGGATGACTTACAAGTTACATGGATGAGGAGTTGTGTTCATGTATTGTAGTGATGCTATTCAGGTACTATATTAATATTTTTAAATCATTTAAGAAATTATTGACCATTTCATAATTCATACTATATTTTAATAAAATATTTTCATATGTATCATTTTGCAGATAAAACATTATGAGACTGGCTACTGGCTTCAATTTCAAGAATCAAGACTTTTTTTCTTTCTCAAAGTTCAAGAATCACGACTTTGTCAATGTTCAATTACTAATTTACTACTCTTTGATTGTGTAATGTATGACTGTTTAATCAATCTCATTTGTAAGAGATGTTTTTTTATTATTTTTACATAATTTTTTTGAAATCAAAAGTCAATTAGGTGGTTGGGATCTAGATTGAGCATGGACCTTCGGAGGTGGGCCTCGGAGTCGGAGGTGGGCCTTCGGAGTCGGAGGCAGAATATTACCACAATCTAGGAATCAGATTATCCCAAAATAAACATAATTATTTTGAAGTAAATATATTAAATAACATGGTCTTTAATTGATTATAAAATATTATTAAATTATTATAAATATATTAGATAATATTTGATACACGAAGGGTATAAGTGTTACTAATATGATGCAAAAAATTGAATTTATTATTAAAACTTAGGCAATTTTTTATAAATATTTCTTATTTATTTTTTTTTAAAAAATAAAATTTGCATTGTATTTACATTTTTTATAATTAAAAGTAATATCTTTTAAATATATTATTAATATAATCAATTTATTTATTTTCAATAAAAATGATGATTATTTAGTACACTTTTGACTGTAAAAGAGGGAGTGACTTGCATTGGTAACTGGAAAGTAGTAGACGGATAATATATGCTTGTAATTACATTTTTAGACTTTGATTGTCTAGTGGTTACAATAAAGAGAGGGATACAATTGGTATTCATCTGTATTGACTCCAATTAATGCAGAGATCCATTAATTAAAAAAGAAAGGGAAAAACAAAAAATCAACCGTGCTACTCCCAAGAGACTTCTTAATTGTGGTGAAATGAATTCTCATGTACTTTCTCTTGAGTGAAGATTTGTTAAATTTATATTATCTCATTTTAATATTTACTATTATTTTTTAAATATTATTTAAGTATAAGGGAAGATTTGCACTAAAAGCATGCCCAACAGTCAAAACTGGATGGCACACCAACAACAACCTTACATTAAAATACATCTAAATAGAATTCACAAAATATTATTATTTATAAGTCAACTAAACTAATATGAAATCACATTAATATTCACAATCATAGCCTAGCCTGATTTGGATAGTGAGTTGAGATAGTTTGTGAATAACAATGATATATTTGAGTTGAGATGAGATAAAATATAAATTACTTGGATGAAAATGTTTTGTGGGATTTTGAAAAATGAGAGAAAAAAATTGGAAGAGATGTTTACCATTGTTTAATCAATCTCATTTGTAAGAGATGTTTTTTTATTATTTTTACATAATTTTTTTGAAATCAGGCCTTAGATTGACAATAGACTATCGGAGGTGGGGCTCGAAGTCGGAGGCTCGGAATCGGAATCGGAGGCAGATAAAGCCCAAAACGACTCCGATCGGAATTCCGAACTCCGATCGGAATTCCGACCTCCGATCGGAGTCGGAGTCGGAAAATTTTTTTTCCCTCCGACTCCTGGAGTCGAAGCCCACCCCTAGTTAGAGTTGTTAAACTGAGATGCTTAAAAGTTTGCTTATTCCAATATGAATCCTTTTAGGCATGAAAATCTAAAGTTGGCCCTTACGTGGGATATTTTATTAGATTTTAGAAATTTCATATCTATCCTATGTTACATATTCAACGTACACATGTTTTGTGACTCTGTGAGGAGAGACTAATTGTGTGCTAGGGGAGATATAATTACTTAGAGACAAACTGCAATTGAGCTACCTTATACCCTAAATTGTTTTTTTCTGAGTTTTCTATCCTTTTATTGCAAGGATTACTTGTAGTAGTGCAAAATTGAAAGTGAGCTCTAGGTTAATTTAAAACTGAAAGGTAAGATGTCAGGAAGCATTGGCCCAAGCCAACATGTATGAGAAATTTCTGCACTATCCTTAAGATGGCTGGCTGTTGCAATGTTGAGGATACATACCTAATTTTTGCATAGCCGATTTGGTATCATCTCCTAATTAATTTTCATTATTATAGTCTCCATCCTATATACATATACTAAGCTCTCACCTCTCTGCCTTTCATATAAAGTTACTGCATTCTAGTTCTAGTCCAATACTGTAGCAAAATTAGAGGGAAAAGAGAGTGTCCAAGAGAGAGAAAGCATTGCAATGCTCCTCTGTGATGAAGTGACAGCGGTCACCATTGAACATGGCAGCAGCATCTTAGTTATTTTGGTTTAGAAATATATATGGTGAAGTCTACATATATATTTCTAATTATATTCATTAGGATGTAATTAATGACTGGTTCTGTGCATGTTAGAAACTGTACTTCTTCCTCTTTCCTCCTTCCTCCTTTCTTTTCTTTTTCATTAGATAGTTACCCTTTTATAATGGTGCAGCAAAAATTTTTAGTTGAACATCATATATATCTGTCAAACATCTTCTCTTTGTGATGTACTAAATTTGTTATTTTAGCTTCAGGAGTAGTTTCTATCTGTCTTTTTCTTCTTTTATTATTTACAATACCACTGTTTGCAAATGGATGCTACTGTGAGCTCATGGAGACTGATATATTCTGGGATTCTGCCTATCAAACTCTCAAGCCTGCCAACTTAGATGAATTTTAAGCCTCGCTTCTCTTTTCATCACTATTAACTTTAGAAATTTTAGATATTAGTTGGCTTTGTTTTAAGATGCAGGGGCATACATTCTAACTTAAATATAATTTCCTCTTTTTACCCCCTCTTACTTTGCTGTCTTAATATTACAAAAATTATCCCTTGCAGTACTAAGTCAATATTTCAATTATATATATAATTGTATATATATTTCCATATATATATATTCAAGTTTGCATTTCTTGAGGATTTACAATTATGGTTTTGTATCTTTCATAAAAACTTTCAAACATCCAATATATATAGGGCTCAAACCAGACAAGTATCTTGTTGATTACTATCTCGTACTGAAATGGTGCAGCATTCCTTGTAGTTTGAAAGACAATTGAAAGCTTATCAAAACTAAATTCCTACTACTTTTCATGATGTCCCATATGTTTTTATTAACTTCCATTAGTAGCCAGGCAGTAAGTTGGGTACCAATTATACTAGGGCCTTATTTTGCTAAGGGAACATCAGACAATTGTTTGTAGTAATTTATTTAGAGCAATTTTCCCTCGACCATCCTTTCTAAATTCATTTGCTGCTTTGTAGCCTTGTGTCCTCAATTCCCCCCATCATCATTGGTGCTTTAAAAGTTTCTTTATGTGCAAAAAAATTCGAATGTCCAGATCATATAAATGGTTGCCTATTCCAATGTGAATGCTCTTAGCTAGGCATGCATGAAAGTACCAAAGTTGGTCCCTCAAGTGGGACTTTGCACTCAATACCAGATTTTTAAATCAACAAAATTTATACAGGTATTTTGTAAAAGTGCTTTAGATGTATCAACGTATATATGTTTTGTGATAGAGAAAAGATAGACAACGTATATATTCAACGTATATATGTTTTCTGATTTATATAAAGATAGACAATGTAGATATGCTACATATATACAAGTATTTTAAATTTTTTACGTTTGCTATTCTTACACCTGTCATTCCTTTAATCAATTTTTACTTCCTAAAAAAATACACGAGTAAACAATTTCGATTTGGACTAAAAATTTTAATCATGTTCAATAGCTAGCTTTAACCAGATTTTGAATTATACAGGGTTTGGAATATGAACTTAAATTACCCCTATGATGCATATTATGTATAGAGATAAACAATAAGTATTGTACTGGTCAAATTAAACATGTAGCTAAGCAGGAAAAAATTTCCCCTGCTTCTCAAGTTGTATTATCATACTTGTCAGTACCTTAAGCCAACCTCATTGATCAGAGTACTATATATTAGTTGATGCTCAAACCTCTAGCCACATTAAATACATGCTCATTTCTATGCCATACCAAATTAATTAACTTTTTATAGTGTATAGGTTTTTTGTAGCTAAATATACGTGTGTCACTATTAATTGATGATCCCATGCATGCATCATGCAGAACCCAGCTTTGCAGTAGATGTTCAGCTGATTAGATAGTCTATCGTGTATGACAACTAATTCTCTGAACTTTTAACCAGTAGTACTGCTGAAAGTGGTTCTTGTCTCTTTAAGAATCAACAGCTCCCCTAGTGCAATTGTCATTAGAAAATTAACTTCATAACTAGTGTTTGTGCCACACCTTTCTTACCACATCACAAACCTCATATATATTTGATTACCGGATCGATCGAGGAAAGTTGAGCCATATGCTTTTCTCTCACTTGTCATCATAAGTCTCACCAATCTGGCAAACTCAATTACTGTGTCATCTTAAGAAATTAATTAATCACGGCTAGCTAGAGTTTTCTCTATATATTATAGAGCCAGCTGCTTCTGATTTTAATTACATTCAGATGATAAATAATATGAATTATTTAATTTCCTTTGGTTTTTTTTAAACATATGCATGCACTTTCATGTTCTATAGCAATTTCATATTTAGTCATATAACTAACTAATTGATGTAACTACCAAATTAACTTCTTTTCTCATGCTGTGACACTGCTTATATATGCTGGTGCACAAAGAATATATATTTTTGACTGGTGATTCCTTTACAAGGACTTAATGAAAACTATAAATTATCAATCTTTAGTTCTGAAAAGGAAAGAAGTGTATTATGAGAAGGGAATTAATATAAATATATAGGAGGACTATATATTTACTGAACAAAGTAGCGTTATATATTATTTTTGGCATTAAGTTTTCCAAATTAATTGTGACTACAAGATGTCTTCCCTCTGTTTGAGAGATGATCGAGTTTAGAACTACTACTAATTTGACTCTAGTAGTTCTAAGTCGTATATATATATCGCAGGTACGTACTTGAAACTATAGGCGAAAGATCCAATAGGTACAGAACTGTCATGTTTATATTTATATGTATGTTGCCATTAATAAATTTTCTGCGCAAACTATACTAATTGATCTAGGTAGTTGTTGCACTGTAAAGTTTACATTATATGTATGTATATATATGTATGTTGCATTTGCAGTGCTTTTTTAATGTTGCAAAAAAATTTAAAGCAACAGCACCGGAAATTGCTGCTTTTGAACATTAACATTTTGCAGCGTTTTCTTATTTTTACAGCGTTATTCTATAGCTGCAATTAGTCTGAAAAGCAGCGCACATTTTGATCGTTGCTTTTAATATCAGTCAATTGCAGCGCTTAGAAGTCTATTGCAGCGTTTTAGATATGTTACTAAAAAATTTAAAGCAACGACACCATAGGTTGTTGTTTTTGAACATTAAACATTTGCAGCGTTTTCTTAGTTTTACAGCGTACTATATCACTGCAATAGATATTAAAAACAGTGCAAGCTTTAATCGTTGCTTTTGATATCAGTCAATTGCAGTGCTTATAGATCTATTGCAGCGTTGTCGAGCATTGGAAAAACTATTAAAAGCAACGTAAACCACATAACGCTGCTTTAATGAGAATGTTTTTGCAGCGTTTTTTGTTGATATTGCAAGGATAAAGATCACTGCAATTGATTAATTGCAGCGCTACGAAATGGAAACGTACTCTTTGCAGCGTGAGTTGTGGGTATTTTCAGCGCGGTAAAAACGCTGCAATTGTAATCTATTGCAGCGTTTTTTTAATTTTGTTGGAATTGATCAAAAAGAAAAGTTAATACCGTCGAACATGCAAGGAAGGTAAAGACGCTGCAATTAATCAATTACAGCATTTTTTGCTAGTATTTGCAAGGATTTTCGGCGCTGCAAAAGGCCTAAATCCTTAAAGTGTGATTTAATGGATGAACAATAACTCCCCAAATATAAGGAGCCATTATTCACATCTTAAACATTTTCTTTAGAATAGGAACAGAATGGAGAGATAGTTTTGTAAAAAAGTAAAATTTATTTTTTAAAGTTTAGAGAACCGGACGAAAATGTTACATTCACCATAGCCATAAGACAAATGAAGTTACGTACTAAACTCCCCCTTCGGCATCGACAGAGAGATATACCAAACAGTGGCGATTTTATCTTCCAACTACACTGGACTAAATCAAAGCCCATATTCTATGCACGGCCCTATAAGGGTGGGCTTATGGGCCTGCAACCGAGGTGACTAAAATCTGTCTAAATTTATCTTGCTAAACTGCAGTACGCGACTGTTTTACAATTTTTTTTTTCTTTTTAGGAAAATGTTAGATATATTTAAGAAAAACTTACAAAAAAAAAATTTACTTATCAAAAAATCAGTTATTAAAATGCTAAAAATCATAAAATTTAAAATTTAAAAATTAATAAAATGAATCTTGTAATTAAAAATATAAGTAAATGTAACGCTGCTCTTTTATTAATCTTAATTTGACAATGATTGATTTCATAAGTCTTTTTCAGCCAATCAACAATGCCGGCCTCGTTTAACAGGGAATAAATGAGTCCAAAAGTTCAAACTCAAATTTTCCTTTAGACATTGATCATGATGTTGATGTGATGAAGAAAAGGAGGTACGTAGGACCACCAAAGGCCGAAGCAAGAAGTCCAGACTCATTGCACTACAAACTCAAAAAGCATATATGGACCATCCATTATTCTATAATAGTCTCGTGAAAATTACACACCCAGATAGCTCCACGTAGCATCAATGGTTTATAACTTGTACCACACTCCAAGGCAACTTAGCAATCTAAAATGCGATAAATCCTACATATTCTTTTTTTTTCTACCCCTTGAATACGACTATGAAGAATGATTACCCGTGTCTTTGTATTTTTGTTTTCCTACTTTGAAAACTAACCTATGCGATGAGCTGTTTGGATAGTGAATTGAGATAAAATTAATTAAAATAAAATTTAAATAAAATATTATTTTTTAATATTATTATTATTTTAAGATTTAAAAAAGTTAAATTATTTATTATATTTTATATAAAAATTTGAAAAGATTATAATGATGAGATGAAATATTTTTACTATCCAAACAGAACTTAATCAATCGTTTGAATATTTTAAATATTTTAAATAATAATGAAGATAAATATAAATCATTCTAAAATCTCGAGACAAAGAGGAACTTCGTCATCTAGAGACTTTCCTCTGATGTATATTTTATATATATACATATATATATATATATATATATATTATATATCTATATATGTGTATATTTTAGTGGAAACTGAGTCAGATTAAAAGTGACACCATCAGCAGCAACCCATGTGTTTTGTGGGAAGCATATAAACAGAATATGCTTACGGCATAATATTCGAGTCTTCAATGTTAGAACAACAGCTGTAAGTTGGTCAGCATTAATCCATTGACAAAGTTTGGTCCAACTCCAAACCACAGCATATATGGACGATAGAAAATGGTGTTTTGCTATCGATCTAAATCATATTTAAAAGATAAATTAATCTCCATTTAATTAACTATTCCCAACCTTCTTTTTTTTTTTTTTTTGAAAGGAAATTATTCCCAACCTTCTTCAATACCATTTCATTTAAAAACTTGGCATTAATTAATAACTTCATACAATTGTTTTTTTAATAATTTTCAAGTAGTTTTTAGGAATTTGGTTTTGAGATTTTAAATGTAACTATCAACTTCTCTTTTGTACAAGGGTGGTGCTAGTCTTACCACTGGGAGTCTCGCTAATATAATTTTAAATATTTTTTTATATGTATTTTTTAATACTTTCTAATATTTAAAAAAAAATCACAACATTATTAAAATTAAATACTTCCTTAATCACAAAGTAATAAAAAAGTTAAAAAAAATTACCAGTAAGAACTCCTAGCAGGAGCCCTCAGCGGTGAGCCTAACATTATTCTTCTGCTTACTATAAATGAGACTTATCAATAAAATTTGAATACCATTATTTAAAAAAAAACTTCTTACAATTGCAGATATAGGCGCATGATCAAATATATCTTAATTTTTATGACATTTTTATATAATATATAATATTTAATTAAACTTCTTATATACGTGTTAAACGAATGTAATAAATAAATAAATGCTATGATGTTTTGGTATAACTACGACAAAGTTGGTGGGAGTGGGACAAACTGGTTATAAGTTTCAATTTATCAATTAATAAAAAAATTTATTAATTAAATGAGATTATGAGGAGGAAGAAGGAATCAGATAAAAGGAAAGTTCATGATACAAGACAAATGCCTGGGGGTTGGTTTTAGGTATCTTTCACAATATTTTTTACAATATATAATATAAAGAATATTTTTATAAAATGATATTACTTTTATACGATATTTTATAATATTATTCCTCATTTTAAAACACTCACATTTTTATAAAATGGTTTTACTTTTATATGATATTTTATAATATTATTAATTATTTTAAAATATGATTATAAAATATATTGCAAAAAATATTATATATTTATCATTTTAAATTTTTCGAACCAATTTTGTTTGGTCGTTTGATAGCCAGCTCAGCTTTCTGAGTCAGATAGCTAGCAATTTTGTTTAGCTTTTTGGAACGTAGTTCTTGGCTTACGTACATATTTTTCCTACACATTTCGTTGGATATTATATTTCATTTATGAGGCTGCATGAATCATGAGGTACGTATATACGCACGTGACTAGCTTGTGATCCATATTTTTTAACACGTTTAATTTGTTGTTCTTTTTCTTTTATTTTTGGTGGTTTCAACAGTGATTAAGGAAAACCAACCAAGTGCCATTTTAGAGTTTTTTTTTTTTTTTTAAGCAAACATTTCTTATATAAATTAAGTAGTTATAAGATACTAGATTAATGAGGTGGGAGCCTCCAATAGTGATCCCAAACTAAACAAAAGTAACACAAAAAATACTAATAAAGAGGGATCTAGAGTAAAAAAATTTAGCTCTCACCCAATTTTCACAAATTGAGGGAAAGTCGCTTGAAGCGGTTTAAGCATAGTTTGATAAATAGACTATAATATTATGACTACAAGTCACAATAGATTGTTGTGTGTTACATTTTACTAGTCTGGATTGGCTGAATGAGCATTTCACGATCACTTCATCTTGATTCTTGGTTAGGGAAAGTGAGAACATAAGAAAGTAAAAACTAAAAAATGGGTCGATTCGCCGACAAACAACTGTCATTGGCTATGGAGGCACTTGTAATTCACGTTCCCCTCTTGAAAATAATGTAAAGGTCGAATCTAAGAGATCTGAACCAACTGGTGCTAATAGTGCCGCGTATGATGGTGTCAAACTCCCCATGGTGCGAAGGCAGCGCAAGAGTTTAATGCAGACGGTACAAGAAAATATTAGGATAAAATATACACTCCATACTACAACGTACTAGCATGAAGAGCCCAAATTTCTTAATACTATATATAATTAACAGAGAATAAATTAATTATTAGTTTTTTTTTTATAATTATTAGTTTTTTATAATTATCAGTTAAAAAAATCATTGAAAAGTCCGGATTCTTAGTACAATACTTTAGAGAAAATTAGAACTAGTATTTTAAACTCTTTTTTTTACCAGTATGAGGATCTTCCTAAATAAATGGTTTGGTTTTAAAAGATTAACGTACGTAATTCACCAATGCAATTCCTTCACATGCGAGAATTAAGGATCAATACATGCATGCGCGAGAGGCTCGATCGATCGGACTTAATGCATGTACCTCGCAATACTTCTAATTAATTCCCTATATTTTTGCTAGCTTGTGCTAGCTTACATTAATCATGCATGCATGAGAACCACGATCGATCAACACGTACGTACAACCCGCAGTTGGTAGATCTAGACCACCTACTTCTCGATCTGGATCAGCTTTTTCTTTGTTCTGATCTCCATTTTGGTTGTCTACACTACAACATAAGTGGTTTTTTTAAATGAAAATTTTTGCCCCAAAGTACTTCTTAGTTTGTAAAAAAATCATCTCACGCTCGTTCTATTAATAGTGTCTCAAAAAATATTTGGAAATAAAAATATCAATTCCGTCCAAAAAAATATTTTTGAGATGAAATTGAGCAAAACCGTTCGATTGCGTTCGAACAGAATATTTTTTTAAGACGATTGAATTTCATCCCAGAATCACATTCGAATGGTACGCATCCTTCTTGAGCGGTCGATCGATACCAGTCCATTCGACCAAATTGGCATGGAAAAACATTCAAACACAAAATTTGATGGTCGAAAAGTAAAATATGTTTTAACGTATTGAGTAAAATATTTGATTGGACAATATGTTTTAACATATTGAGTAAAATATTTTATTGGACTATGATACAATTGAATGATTTGTTATGAGATGACGTTTGAACATTGATTTCATGTTCGATGTTATTGTTTGAGTAGTTCTCGGTGTTGTTTGAACGTTTAATAATGATTTCATTCGAATTTTCTGTATCAATGTTTGAATGGTTTTATTGATTTTGTTCAAACTGTTTTAGGTCGTTCGAATGGTTACTATTTTATTTTACCCAATAATGAAAAACCAAATAGACATACATAATATTTAAAAAAATACATTACAATTTTTTCAATACCCATAAAAGTAGTTTCATAAGTGCGAACTAAATAAATAAAATAGTAGTACTGGTGTTCTTTGAACAGAAATAGATAACAAAATTTGTATGTATAATGTAAATTAGTTGCTTGGAGGCCTTACTTGTTGCATAAGTATCTGCATTTGGAGTTACATCTCTCTCCTGAACTCATCTTATTGTTGTTCTTGTTGTTTTATGCGCGTCTCCATGTTTGTTTGTTTTGCCAATAAAGCATCTAACTCATATTGTCTTGTACTCAATTCCTCAATCTTAGAATTCATTTTCTCCAACATTTTAGAGGTGTTGGAGGCATACTTGAATGATAAGGAAGAGCTAGAAGGCTTTACACAGCAATCCAAACTTCTCAAATATCCTGAACGCTCTAAAGAGCTCAGTCGTTCTGGCTGAGATGACAATGATGCATACATTTTTCAATTTGAGGAGCCTAAGTTACATTTTCAGCGAGCAAACTCGCCAACTTCATTGGTATCCCACGATTGCGCACAGCGTATTCGAACATGATGCTAAGGGAGTCTTCAGCTACAAGTGATGGGGAGACGGTTGAGGATGAGAGCTCTAATAGTGATGTACTCGATGGCCTCTCTGATAATAAGATGAGGTAGTTGGTTGTTAGTTCAGATATTCCACCCTATGATGGGATGAATAGTATCAAACAAGAAAATATATCTGGTTTCTTCAAGATCATGAACTTAATCATCGCCAACAACAATGATATTCAGCAGTAGAAGACAAAGGTTGGCATGGATCGGGCGAAGTTTATATATGCGTCACTCGTGAGGTGCCTATCGACCTAGTGGATTATATATTCACTAGGATTCAATCAGAGGCCCAGTACATTACGACATATATGTTGTCATTTAAGATCCTGATCGCACAATTTCTGCTACATGTTGGGGTCCTACCAGATATTGCAGAGCATGTCCGGGAGCCGATTGGATCAATCAACTCCTCCACCCTATCACGAAGCACGGGTCACTCGAGACTTCATCTTCGTGGTCCTACTCTAGAGCCGATCTATACTCAGGGAGATGCACACCCGAGAGATCATGGAGTACCGGCCGATGAGACATCCACACAGGCCGAGGCATCATGCACATTTACTCGTAAGGAGATGGCAGATATAGTGAGTGTAGAGATCCGCGGATAGACATTAGTTGTGATTGATGCAATGCGTATGGCGATTCGTAGTGCCATCTCTAACTTATGTACAAAGATTAACGCTAGAATCTCTGACTTACATATATAAACTGATATCATGTTTAGGGGTAAAAACGGTCCGGTCCAGTCCAATTCGGTCCATCATTTTTCTTGGACCAAACCGGACCGAACATCTAGTCAGTCCACTCGGTCGGTCCGGTCCGCATTCGGTCCGATCTAATTAAAGTTATTTTTTATAATATATATATACTATATACATATATACATAATGAGGAATTGGTATTAGGTTAGTTAATTTATAATTTATCAATTGCTTTATATTTACTTACAACTTAGGTATTTTACAAAAAATTTATCTAATAACTTTAATTAGATATAGATGTAGATGTTAGTAATTAGTTAATAGTAAATTGGTTATAAGTTAATTGATAATATACACTACTTAATTAATAGAATATTATTTTGTAATTACATATTTAAAATTTTATATTATAAATAGGAATAGGTTAGATGAAAATTAAATAATTAATTAAATAATTATTATATAAAATAATATATATATAAATAAAATAAAATAAAATAATTTTTTTTTAATTCTGTCAGTCTGGTCGGTTTTTCCTATCCGGACTAACCGTTTTACAGCCTTAGTCATGTTTACGACTCAGGTCACAATCAGTGCTTGGTTGATACAGCTAAAGACACTTCTAACTACAGTTGAGGATGTGTAGAGAGTTGGGATCGTAGTAGTCTGTATCTTTTTTTTGCATTTTTTTTTTGTATAAACAATATGTTGTATTATGTAAAGTTAATTTAATAATGAATCTTCACTGTCTTTTCTAAATTAATTATTGATTTGTATTATATATATTATTTAATTGCTTATTTTTTGTATAAATTAAATATTTTTTCATAATTAAGTAAAGTATTATGTTATCAAAAATTATAAAAATTATGTCACCATTCGAACGGAATATATACCGTTCGAATGTTTCTTCATACCAGCTATATATTTCTAGAATAAATCTCAGTGTAAACTTTTTATTTTACGTTCTAATATTGATTAACCTATTCGTTTGAACGATATAATAATCTATTTGAACAGTAATTCAATAGAGCATATGTAATATCCGTTTGAATGCTTATTTTATTTTGTTCAAATGCTTTTGGTCAATGTTCAAACAATTATTTTTAGTAGATTTTTCATTCCTAAATATACTGTTTGAACATGTTCGAACGATAAAACGCCTTCCATTGTTTTTTAATTTCGTCCCTACATCTCATTTTTTTGGAGAATTTTCATTTAGTACCAAACAAAAATCGTCTCAAGAATGAATTTTTGTTGTAGTGCTACCAGCAACAATCTTCACTCAAAATATGTTGCTACCTCAACACCGTCCTCTGTGTGTGGTTTCTGCTTTCTGCTGCCACGACTTTGCCACTACACATTCCTTCATTTTTTGGTTCATGCAAGAAACAAGCATTTGTCTCGGGCATGTGGCTCAAATTATTGCAAAACCGTTAGATCTATGGCAAATCTAGCAATTTGGTTGTATTTTCCATTCTTGATATTTATCTAATTAATCAATCTATTGTTTTTCAATACATGAGCCATGCATACCTATTTTTTTGTGTTAACCTTGGCTTTTAACGGAAGAATACTTCTATAAAATTCGCGTTTAGGAGTTACAAAAGCCAAAACCAAAATCTTAAAAAAAGAAACTAATTACATATATAGTACTTTTAATGCCTAGAACTGGGTAGACTGACTAATTATCCGGAGCAAATTTTTCTAGAAGTACTGTATCATAAACATATGAATAAAGAAACTTCATTCCAGCCCATCCGCAAGACAATTTGCTTCGCCATATACGTGCTGATCAAGTTCCATCTGCATAGACTCAATCTCATGCAGTATTTCTTTTAATCAGTTTAAACTTATGAAATAAGTGATGATTTCACGTGGTATCAAAGCATAGATCCTGATTAGTTCGAATTCTTACTCTACACTCTGTTACATTTAATTAAATATTTTAAGTATTTGACAACTCACATTTATTAAAAAAGAGTCTGACACACACGTAAATGAGATCATTAAAATATAAAAATAAATAATAAAATATACATATATCTTTACATCAAATTAATTTTTTTCACTTATCAAACCAATTAACAACCAGTAATGACCAAATCAACAAGTATTGTTTTTGTGGCCCGAAAAGCTGGATGAACCATGCATTTAAGAAACGACCCATCAGCAGTATACCCCACTTCCCTCAACTCCCTGATCGAGCCAACATCATCCTTAATTACATAGATGCTCCATCCAATGAATTAGTCTAATTTCAGTTTGTCAAGAGGTGGAAGATTCCAACATTTCTTTTAGCAACGTCAGTCTTGTGGAGTTTAATCAACAGATCTATATATCTTTCTCATGCTGCATGCATGCATATCAACTTTATTGATGCATGATCAATTCTGCATTATTGTATGTACATCAATTCAAAAATTTTATGTACAATCATTTTTATATTTTTTGTACGCTCAATTAATATAATTAGTTTTGTCAATTTTTTTAATATAAAATAATTATTTTTTTAATATATAATAAGTTTATCTATTATATGATACTTTTACCTGCAGTACTGACATGGTCTCCACTAAACCATAACTACTCCCAAATAATAATAAAAAGATTAATATTTTAGAAGTCAATCCCAGTATCCTCTCTCTATATATATAATTAATGTATTATTCGTGTTTGGTTTTTTTAATATTATTATTAATCTAGTATTTACATTAATTAATAATTGCCTCTCGATCGAGAAAACGTACAAATCCATGCATGTGAGCCATCCATTAATCGTGGTACCACATGATTGGTCTTTTTTAAATTGTTTTGCATATATACGAGGATTCCAACTCATGCCAAAATAGCCTATGTTTGTGAGAATGAAAGGAACAACACATGATGATTTGTAATGATGGACGTTAAATATTAGGAATCCAATATATATATTATATATATATATATATATGGGCCAGTGAACGAGCTTGTTGGGATTATAATTGCAGGAAAAATGCATTTGGTCCTGAAATTCCTCGCCGTTCATAGTCATATATATAATTAGATTCACATTATATAATTTAATTTGTACGACTTAGATTTTAAAACTTATCTTTTAAATTAAATTATACTTACATGTATGTAGATGATGTATTGTGATATAAAGATTTTCAAATAAAATTATTTATATTATTATATAAAGCTGAGGTCTAAGTATATACTCCCAAAAACATGAAGTGGAGCGGTTATGCTCTGAGATCAGAGATGATCACATGGGCATGGTCCCCTTATCAAGTCCTCTGATTAATCATGCAGATAGATATGCCAACTGCATGGAGATCTAAGTTCTTACATCAGACTCAAACTTAAAAAAGAAAAAACTCGCGTGGCCGGGTTTAGTTCTTCATGTGGGGGCGTTATCATCATGTGGCTAATGAATTTGAGTTGTAAGGGATCCATTATAACATTAATTTGGCTGGCCAAAAAATTGTACATATATAAATCATGATCAGATCGAAGATCGTAGACCAAATCGATTCTCTTTAACCCATGCATGCCAATCGATCTTTTTAAATGCCATTATACCAATTAATGGAGTACAAGAAATATGAGTATTTTCCACGAATGAGTTTTGTGGCAAAAAGCATATTTTTTGTGGGAAAAATCATATTCCTACATAATTTTGTTATGGGAAGCTCTTGGGATAAAATTTGCTGAAAATAGTATTAGAACTCGGGAAAGGTTTAAGTCGTGGCCAAAACTTGCTTTTTCTCGCAATACATCTCGTGACAACAGCCAATGAAGCTCGCCGCAAATAAAAGTCCACAATCGTTTATAGGAATAGAATCAATTCTCGCTAGAGGTACTAGTGGGATTAGTATTACCCACTAGATTATGTGCAGTGGAGGAACCAAATTGTCCTCATGGCATCCTCAAAATTTTATGAAAACATAAATTACTCTTCTATATTTTATACATTATTCTATAAATATAAAAAATGGCCCTTCCAAAAATTTTATATTTTCCATATGATCTTTAAAAATTTTTAAAATTTTAATATATCTAGAAATGTCTCTCTCCAATTTTTTATATAGTTCCAAATTTTTGTTTCATTTATATATATTATCTATTTTCAAGGATGTGACTTCTCCAAAATTAAAATTAAAACTAAGTTTAAGAGAAATAATAAACTTATTAATATAAATTTCAAAGTTTGTTATACAATATTGAGTTTCTTAATATGGAATCTAAAGTGAAAATACAAGAAAGATTATTTAAGGTCGATAATCTATAAGAAAAATAGTTTGTAGACGTTATATAGTTATGATTTTTCAATCTCTTTTTTATTTACATAAGAGAAATGATATTTGTAATGTTAGGATGAAAAATAGTTTGTAGTTATATAGTTATGATTTTTCAATCTCTTTTTTTATTTACATAAGAGAAATAATGTTTGCAATCCTAGGGATGTACAAGTCTCACCCACTTCCTTTGAAAAAAAATAAGTAAATCTAGGACTTACATAAAAAAATTATCTTTTAATGGTGGACTCCACCTTTTTTTTTTTCAAATAAAATGTGTAGATCCGACATATTCTAAGACTTTATCTAACATTATTTTTTATATAAATGTGTCACATATATAGTAGAAAAGTTGACCCCCTTGATATAATTGTTGGTTCCACCACTGATTATGTGGCAGGGAAAACACTTTCTTCCACTAACTTGGTTAGTCAATAAAAGTAATGACGAACCTTTCCCACCGAGGCTTTCCTAGTAAATACCATAATTTCCATGGTTGAATCTTGTGGGTAATAGTTTTTCATAAAACTAAACGAAGTTTATTGCACAAACTAAATGGCCTACAGTTTGCAAAAACTCAAAAAAAATGTTCTAGGTTTCTTTAATCAATAACGATATATTCATAAGATTCTATACTAGACACCATTTATGTGACATAATTTAATTTGAAAGATAAATTTTTAAATTTAAATCTTATAAATCAAATTATGCCATATAGATATATATATAGTATGTAGTGTAGAGGCTTATGAATTGCATTGTTCTTCTTTAATTTTCCAATTTTATTCTTCCTTCTTTATTTATTAATTCTTAATTTGATGATCATCAATGCACACTTAACATCTTGATCGTTTACCTAACACGTACCTACGTTAGAGGAGATTGACATATATATGATATGCATGTGCAGTACGTATAATACCTCGTCCATGCAAGCTTTTGGATATTCCCATTATATTTATCTAATCGGATTCGATTCATGAGTTTATGGGCAAAGAATTCAGTAGCTAGCTAGCTTTGGAAGGAGATCAGATCATGAATGATGCATGTATGCATGGTTTTCTTTATTTAGAGAAAATATGCATGATTCCTACGTCAGTACTATACGTACGTACGCGTGACCGGATGATCTAATTGGTTCACGATATATAATACAACGTCCAAATCGACAAATGTTACAAGTCTTAGACCACACAATTTGCAATTCATGGTTAAGATATGCCTACTATATCTTACAAAGAAAAATCTAATTATAAGCACAATTGCGAACTAATACGTGTACCAATAGAATACGATTGGTCAAAAAGTTGATTTGATTGAAAACATTGCTAATTTAAATTTTAAATATAAAAAAATCAGTATTAGTACGCAGATTAGTACGCGACTTTGCTTATATATAGCACAACTCATCTTATACTTTAAATTTTTTTTTTAAATTTAAATACAGATAAACATAATATGTAGATTTTATTATATTTACGATTAAGGTCTACAAATAATAATTAATTATATGGGATTCACATTCTATTTCTATTATCATCTTGAATATTGTAAAAAGTATTTCTAAGCAAAAGATATTAGAAAAATCTCGTTGTAAGTATAACTGCACATTAATACATGTATTAATTTAATATGATTAGTTAAAAAATAAATTTTATTAAAAATAATATTAATTTAAATTTTAAATATAAAATAATCAATATTAATATGTATATTAATACGTGACTCAAAATTAAAAGATTTTGGTAAAGATTTGCAAAAAAAATTTGGTAAGTTACTACAAAAGTGATTATTTACAACGTGGCGTAACTTTGATCATGTTGAGAATCTTCTGATCCAAAAAAGAACAGAAGAAAAGCCACCAAAAGGTGGAATCAGAGCACATTTGGATAAGACAAAGGACGCTAGCTCATGCGTCTAGTCATCTCCCTAGCCATTTCTAATCGGTAGTTAAGACTTTTTGTGAGAGTGGATGCAGATATTTCGGATCGGATCAAATAAATAATAAAAACTAGGGCCAGAGCCTAGGGGTGAAAATTTAAACGTGAACCGGAAAATTGGCTAGATGGATGCTCCAGTTTTGAATAGGTATAGTCTGGTATCAGATCTTATATTTTAAAACTTGGTTAAATTCAGTTCAGTTTCAATTTTTGACTTTCTGAAATCAGACTTGATCGGATTGAACTTATTTATAATATATAATTAATTTTTAATATTATATAAAATATTTTATATGTATATATTTTTTATATATAATTATATATGAAATAATTTTATATTACAAGTTATAACATAAAATTTTAATATTAAATATGAAGATTTGTTTGATCATATATTATTAATATACAATATATATATTGATTATATTTTATGTCTTAATAAATTCTTAACATATTTCTTTTGATAAATACATAATACATTAGAATATTAATTACATTTTACTTTAATTAATTAGTATATATTAAAAAGTGACATTTTTCTAAATAACATTGGCACTTGAATAAAACTGAAAAATTTGGACTGAACTATATAGAAACTGATAAAATTGAAAGTACCGATTTAGGTAGGTAACAAGTCAGAGATCAGTTCTTGAAAATGAAAAACTTGTGTATACCCATTTGGTCTCAAAATTTGTACAAAATCGGACAAAATCGGATCAGTTACACCCCTAATTAAGGCCATTTGGATGGAGAAACAATCTTATCTCATTCCATCATTATAATTTTTTCAAATTCCCATACAAAATATAATAAATAATTCAACTTTTTCAAATCTCAAAACAATAATAATATTAAAAAATAATATTCTAACAATATTTTATTTAATTTTTAACGTTCATCTAAGACCATCTCATCTCATTATCCAAACAACTCATAAGACATAAAGAAGAGAAAAATATGATTGAGTTTAAGGCCTATTTTGGTTACACAAGTCATCACATTTTATCTCATCTAATTATTATAATTTTTCCAAACTCTCATACAAAATATAATAAACAATTCAGTTTTCTTAAATCACAATAAAAAATTATATTATAATAATATTTTATTCAACTTTTATCTTATAACTAAACAAGACTTAATAGTTAATCCTTTAAAGTTGCAACTTGTCCCTCCAACACCCACACCTTACTAAAATTATTATAACTTCAAAAAAAAAATTATTTACCAATACAGACTAAACATAGTAATGATGTTAATTTCTGTTAGGGTAAATATCGTAACAAAATATTGATTTTTATTATTAATGTCATCAAAGAATAAGTGATATGTTTACTATAGATTAATACGTAGGAGATTAAATTTTTATTATCTTTTATTTTATCTTATCTCAATTCATTGTCAAAACCAAATCAAGATGGATTTGATCGTTTGTATGAGTGGATGTTCTCTAGATTGCGTGGACCTAACAATCTTGGTAAAAATACAGTAAAGTCAAGTCTTTTTTAAGCAATGAAGAAGAAGAAGATGGTAACACGGTTAGATAAATAAAAAAAGAATACAAATACTAGTTAATGTAGACCCTAGATCATCATGTCTTTGTCCTATTCCACAAAAGTTGGAAAACTTTGCCAGATTTTAAGGCCTTGTTTGATTAATCAAAATCAAAAATTACATCTTATCTCATCTCAATTCATCATTATAATTTTTTTAAATTTTTATACAAAATATAATAAATAATTTAACTTTTTAAAATCTTAATAAAAAATTAATATTAAAAAATTATATTATAACAATATTTTATTTATTATTATTTAAAACATATTATCTCATTTTATTAACCAAAATGAGATCAGATTGAAATACTTGCCTCCTTACCACAGCACGATATCCGTAAGAAAAAAAATTTAAAAAAATGATTTCCTTCACCCAATGTACCAAAAGTCTTTCCCATTGATAGATAGGCTGGTTGTCAAAAGTCTTTCCCATTGGTAGATAGGCTGGTTGTCCATTGGTAGATAGGCTTGTCAAAAGTCTTTCCCATTGGTAAATAGGCTGGTTGTCAAAAGTCTTTCCCGAGGATGTAGCACAAGCTCGGTTCGAGAAAGAACATTTTTATTTTTATTTTTTTGTGATTATTTTTATTATTTCTTTTAATATTTTTAAATATATATTTTTTTAAAAATTCACAATACCACTTAGAATAATTCCTTAATCACTAAATAAAATAAAAAATATTATCAAGACACAATCGGACCTAAGGCATTTCTCGATTATCAAACTATACAGTTGGAGGTTGTTTTTTATTTTTATTTTCTAATCATTTTTATACCACTTGGAATTATTTTTACACCTCACCAAGTTAGAGAGAGAGAGAAAAAAGATATACGCAAATTATAAACAGGTCCTCGTGGTATAAGATTGACCAAAACCATCCGATTACTGATTATCAAATTGGTCTCTCGATATACAAGATTGACCAAAATCTTAGAAGGAAAATGCATGCAGCCAGGAGCGGAACTAAGAGCATTGGCAATGGATTCTTTATCTTCATCTTCATCCTTGAATTTGAAAAATATGCCCATAAAATCATCTACATTAGCATATGCATATGTAAAATTATAAATAAATTGCTACAATTTTTATTCAAAGATGAAGAACCCATTTTCATCTTCAAATAATAATATTATTATTATAATAATATGAAAAAAGAGTAATATGAAGATACGTACCACTTTAGGAATTTTAGGAAAATAATAATAATAATAATTTATTATTATTTGGTCAAAAAATGCATAATCTAATGTAGGAATTTTTCTTCATCTTCAAAATCAATCTTCAAAACATATAAATTTGCATATGAAGATAAAGAATCCATTGCCAATGCTCTAAGGGTCTTGAAGCTTCCTAAAATTTTTAAAATTATATGAAAATTATAATTTTAAATGTGTTTTTATAAACTTAATTATATAAAAATTAGTATTTAACTCACCTAAATTATTTTTTTTTGTAATTTGTCCCACTAACCAGATTTTCTGGTTCTGCCCAGCATGCAGGTTAATTAATTATAAAGAGTAAATCTTGCCAATGTAAGTACATTTTTGTATCTTTAAAAAATTAAGGAAAAGGCTTCAAATTGGATTAGCTGTCTTATGAGATTTTACACCCTCTAATAAAATTTAGATACGTAGTAGATTTATATGTGTTATGGTGGTTGTGAGTTGAGGGATCTTTCATTTTATTTCAATTTTCCCTGTCTCCCCGGAGATCTCCCCCTTTTCTCTTTCTTTTCCCTTTCCATTTCTTCTCTCATCTCACCCCTCAACTCTCACCTCTATTTCAGAGATAATGTTTTTATATTTTAGGAGATGGAGGAAAAAGTAAGCCTCTCTTGCTAATAGAATGTTGTGCTTCTAATTTGGATATGTAATAATACCTAACAAATGTTTCTTCAATTATTATATATTAATGTCCATAAACGTTATCATGTTTCTCTAAAAAAATATTTCTTCAATTGATGTGCTTAACAGAGCAGAGATCATTTTATTTTTCTTTCAAGCTTGAGAGAGGGGGCTGAGATACCCACCTTCAAAGGGTGGCGAGAGAGAGAGGAGAAAAGAGATCAAGGAAGAAGATGATTTTATAAGAAATAACTCATTAATCTCCATGCAATTCTATTATGCATTTTGCTATAATCTCCACGTGTCATGTGTCAATTAGTGCGAGTAAGACAAAATTCTCACTCATCCGGTCCTAGCACCTCCCAAAAATTAATGCGTATTCTGAAAAAAACACATTAATGCGTGAAATAAAATGAAATTGCATTATTTGAGACTTTTTCTAAAAAATATATAGATCTTAGCATTTGTTTTTTACTCATCAGAGATCGGCCAGTGTCACAAACGTGTCCACCAGAATGACAAGCAAAACCGACTACTTCCACGCACGGACTCTCCCTCTCTCTCGAAGAGATTTTTACTTCATGTATATTTCCTCGAACTCTTTCGGAGAAACTCTCTGTTTCCTTGGTGTATAAAGCCAAAAGAAGCCTGCACAAGAAGACTCCTCGTTCCCATCTGTTCCGTCCTGTCCTGTTACAGAGCCTTCGTTTTTGCTCCAGAAACCGACTCGGGATAGGTTGTCTCTGGGTTTTGGTACATGGGTACGTGAGATTTTTTTTGGGTTTGTGTGATCCTGTGGCTGGAGCTGAATCTCTCCTCAAGCTGACCCCACTTCGAAATTCATTGAGTAATTCTTTGTCTTTTTCCCTTTATGTTCTTTGTATATGAGGTGTGCTTGAGTTGTTCTATCCTCGATTGGATTCCTGGTTTTTATTGGGTTTCTGTAAATGACTTGCCGCAAAAAAATATTCTTTTAACATCAAGATTAGTCTTTTGGTTCATTTTTCAGCTTGACTTGGTAGTCTAACTTACAGCTTGAATATTTGGTTCTTTTCTTTCACCTTCAGTTTGGTGTCAGTTTCCATCGATCAATCTGGGTAGTTAGAAATGATTTTAATTCCTAATAATTGAATTTGAATTCTCTTTTGTTGGTTCAGAACGAAAGAGTTTTAGATTGAGCTATTAGTCTAATTCCAGTTTCGATTCTTTTTCAGGTTTTTATTGGTGGGAAAAGTTATAGTTGGATTGTACTAGACTTCAAGTGAAGATCAAAGTTGGGATTTTTGGTTTCGTTCACTTTGTGTTATTTCAGATTGGTTTAGTTTGTGGGTTCTGAGTCTGTTTTCCGGTTTCGGAGTGAGAGACCGAGAAAAGGGGTGTCAGAGAGGGTAGGTGCTGAGAGCTGCAGAATCGTTTGAACTGAGTTTCAAATGGCTTCAAGAGTGGAGGTTGATGAAGACAGTGATAACAACAAAGGCAGTATGTGGGTGTTGGATCAGAAGCTTGATCAGCCTATGGATGAGGAGGCTGGAAGGCTTAGAAATATGTACAGAGAAAAAGTACGCGCAACTTTCCTTTCAAGATTCTCTCTCGCATATTAGTATGCTATATTAATTATGCTCACAGGAAAATCACTACTTGTTAATGGCATTATACCTCTCTGGGTTGAGCTGCTTTAAAAGCCAAGTCATAAATCAAACGAAGAATTCCAATATGTTAGTTCTTGGATTTATATTGTCTTTTATGCTCTGGTCATTTTGTTCTTTATGTCTTAAGAAGCAAGAAATGAATCCGTGGAAGAGGTGTGTAGATGATGTTGCTGCATGTTAGCTTACACAATTATCGACTTTTTTATGCTAAGCTCATTAATTGAAGTAATTGTATGGGATGTGTACATGCCAGCCTATACCAAGTGTATGCATGCTATTGAATTTAGGCTATCATTAGTAGTAACTCATTGTTTTATGCTATACGATTGAAGTAGTTGGATGATATGAAATCTGTGCATGCCAAACCTATACCAGGTATTATATGGAGTAAATTGATGGATGCAGATAATATTTTAGTTGTTGTTATTCCATATTCATTTTCTTTTGCTGATAAATTTTTTGATTCATACAGAAATTCTCTGCGCTATTGCTTCTGCGGCTTGCATTTCAAAGTCTTGGAGTGGTTTATGGAGACTTGGGCACTTCTCCCTTATATGTTTTTAAAAATACATTTCCGCACAAAGAAATTGAAGATCCTGAGGACGTGATTGGAGCCCTTTCCTTAATTATATACTCCCTTACTCTTATTCCACTCATCAAATATGTTTTCATTGTTTGTAGAGCAAATGACAATGGTCAAGGTAGCCTGATCTCAACATATTTACTCTCCTCATTGAATATTTGCATTTAAGCATTTGTAACTTGTATCAAAGAAATGCTTAGTACCATGTTCTATCATATACTGGGCTCATTTTGTGTTTAACCCAAAGATGGAAGCAATACCATAAAAACCATATGGATGTTGTTTTACTTCTATTGATGAAAAAAAAGTAAGAACAGAGATGTAAATGCCAGATTTTCTTCTCTTCTCTTTTCTTTTCTTGTAATTCTTTTTTATTTTTTTTTGGGGGGGAGGGTGGCATGGAAATTTTTTCCTAGTCCAACTGATGTGGTAGATTCATATTCTTGGTTATCACTTGTTTCCTTTGGGATAATTGGTGGCAAGTTTTATACAGCCAGTCCATTTCAATGAAAGTTCAACCACCTATTACTTATCTTAACAAGAACTCTATGGTTAAGATGTTTTGTTAAACAAGCACAATGTACGCAGGCATGTATACAAGCACTGTAAAATGGGAGGCATTGAATTCTTACATTAAAAAAAAAAGGAGGCGTTGAATTCTTATTTCATTCCTGATTTAAGAATCGAACTAGTCTCTTACAACCACTTTTGAAAAATGAAAAAAATCTGTTGCTGGGTTTCGATAATGATCCTGTCTACTTGGGCAACGTCTTATTCTCTATGGATATTAGATTTTTACTTATAAAAAAGGTGTTTCTGTAATGTAATGAGTTTATAGACTGAATTCAGGCTAAAAAGGGTTTAATTAAGTCCTTATCTGTGGAGGGAAAAAAGAGATTGTAATATAGATACTGGAGAGAAAATGAACTTTATTAAATAGGGTGCTACACCTATGGTGTTGCCATATCCATGACTTTATTAATTATTTTTTGTTGTTTTTATTGTTCTTGCAATCTTTACACTTAGCTGAAGTGACTGTAGTATGCCTCCTTATGTATATTCCTTTCTCCAAAACTCGTCAAAACATCAGACCACTTCCTGTCTTGTGAGGCTATATAAGCAAACTGAGCTGATTTGTATTAGAACATGCAAGGTGTTTAACACTTATATCCTATTTTGTTTGGAAAACATTAGACAGGAATATCTTTTACTTTCTATTCAATTATTTTAACTGCATGCCAGTTGTATGCTACAATACAGTATTGTCTTCATTGTTCAAATTGACCCGGCATATTTCTCAATTTTAGTCCAATGAGAAACCATCAAGTTCCTTAAACTTTTTCTTTTTGTGGTGAAGGTGGAACATTTGCTCTTTATTCATTGCTTTGTCGACATGCAAAAATAAAAACTATACCTAACCAACACCGAACCGATGAGGAGCTAACAACGTATAGTCGTTCTACTTTTCATGAACAATCATTTGCTGCAAAAACTGAGAGGTGGTTGGAGAAATATGCATGTATGAAAAATGCCCTTCTTATTCTTGTCCTTGTTGGCACTTGTATGGTGATTGGGGATGGGATTCTGACTCCAGCTATATCAGGTATACCTTTCTCCATGCTGGATTATCTATGTATTTTTTTTTCTTTGTGCTTTCCCTATTTTTGTGGGTAGTCTGCCTGAAAATCCTTTTGTTTTTCCTCTTTGAAATATAAGTACTGCTTGCATATTATTATAGGCTGCTATTACAAATTGTTATTCCAGGTAAGATTTTAGATGGCAAACAAGCAGATAAGATAAACCAAAATAAATCAACACACAAGGGTAGGCAATATTTACATGGTTCAAAACATTGGCCCACATCCACAAGTAGAGACAATCTTGGAGAAATTTCATTGATAAATTGATTAAGTATAAAGATGATAAGAGATGCTCAAAACCCTAGCTCCCAGTACACCAATGCCTACTCCATTAGTTTCATTACAAAAAAGTAGCAACTGAAATGTGATGAATGGAAAGGGATCACGGTTTTGAAAATTGCTGAAATTGGAGAGAGAGTGTTATATCTTGCTTATGACTTAACAGTGAGACTAAATAACTTGTTCTTGTTATTTCGTGTGAGTATCACACACAATATGTTCATTAGGCATAAACGTCTATATTCTTCCAATGTTGGGTTAATTACTTGCAGCTGATTAATATGCTATTTTGTGCACGATGTAGTAAGTGGGGCCACTAATGGATTCCATGAGTCCTGTTAATCCATCTGTACAACTGTAGTAAGGAATCAATGCAAATTGAGAAGATATTAAAGCATAAGACATGCATCATTTTTGTGATATGTTTATTTTGTAATTGTACTTGAAGTGATGTTAGAGCTGAAAAGTCTGACACATTTGATCCATCCTCTTTAACTTGGAAGAGAGTCTGACACCCCTAATCTGAAATTCACTTTGAGGAACCTTTTCCATGTTCTTTTTTTAAGCTTTTATATGTATATTCTCCAGAAGTGGGGTGTCCAAATTAATTTCTATAACTTTTTGTATGGAGAAGGAAAACCCTTAACAACTGCTTTCAGTTTCAATATTTTGACTACTACCATTTCAGATTTCACCTGCTTATCTATTGCGAGACATCTGATAGATTTTATCATGGCCAGTGACATACAGAGGGAAATAATTCGGAAGGTTGGAAGAAATCAACTTTATGAAGCTATCACCATCTTTTTGAGATTTATTGAGTTTTTAAGTAGTTCAGTGTTTGCTAATCCAGTTTTTAGTTCTTTCCTTGTTCTTTGCTCATGTTATTTTAATTAACTTATATTACACATCTAAAGCTATATTCGCAAAAATCCACTGTAATTATTTTCTTGGTAATCTTGTTTATTTCTTGATTACCTTCTTTTGAAATCCATTTAAGATGTTTAACCATGCTATCTTTACAGTTCTATCCGCTGTTGGGGGAATCAATGTAGGAAACAACAGAATCGATAATGGTATTGTATCATTCCTGAATCAAAACATTTTCGCTTATTTATTTGTCTTGGAAAAGATATATTGTTATATTAATTCGTATTTGAGTCTTTAACAGCCTCTTTCTTTTCTGTACAGGTGTCATTGTGCTTGTTTCCGTTGTAATATTAGTAGGGTTGTTTAGCTTGCAACACTATGGCACAGACAGAGTTGGTTGGCTCTTTGCTCCTATTGTTCTGCTTTGGTTTCTCTTAATTGGAGGTATAGGCATGTTCAACATCTGGAAATATGATAGAAGTGTTCTGAGAGCTATCTCACCTCTTTACATATTCCGTTATTTTAGAAGGAGAGGGAAAACTGGCTGGACCTCCCTTGGAGGTATTATGCTTAGTATAACAGGTAGACTTTCTATCATCTCAATCAATCCATTTTTTTGTTTTTAAGCCAGTGAGCTAAAGCAAATAATATAATATTTGATGATTTTGGAATCTAATGGCTACATATGAATTGCCACAGGCACAGAGGCACTTTTTGCCGACTTAGCCCATTTTCCTGCTTCAGCCATACAGATTGCTTTCACCATAGTTGTCTTTCCTTCACTTCTTTTAGCCTATTCTGGACAAGCTGCCTACCTTATGAATCATAGAGATCACGCTCTCGATTCATTTTATCGTTCTATTCCAGGTTTGTTCTAATTTTAATGTATGATTTACAATTACTCTTCTTATAGTCACATCTCTGCATAGCTTGGGTAAATTTTTTAAACCATTCGATTGGAGATTGCTTCAACCTATATAATGTCTGAGGGAAGTTCAAGACCAGGAGAAGAAACTCCATTGGCAAATGCATTATTAGTATTAGATTGAAGCCGACCTAAATTCATCGCCAAATAAAGCACGACTTAAATTGACTTCATCCTCATCACTGGAGCAAACATCTCTTTATAGTTAATCCCTTAAGTTTTGTGAAGCCTTTAGCTACCAATCTTGTGTTGCACGTTTCTGTGGAAGCATATGTCTTTTGCCTCACAGTGAGCACCAATTTGCATTCAATTGAGGTAATTCAACAGGGTCTCATATGTTATTCTTGAGCTGTCATGTCTCCAGGCGTTGCTTCTCTCCACTTTGGATTGGCAAGCTATAGCAAGTTTTGAGTATAGATGCAGAAGACAACCGGGATACATAGGTATGATACAGTGGTGAATGATTCATATAGGAAACAAAGTTAGATAAAAGATATTGAGTACAAGATCTAGTCCCTTTATGTAATTGATCGAACATGAGTAGGATTACCTAAATCAGAGTTTGATGATTGACACGGAGGAGGATGAGGACTGGTCTGTTTTTGGTCTTCTTGAAATAAGCTCTCAATTCCTTAACAAGCGGCACATGTATTTCCATACCAAATGCATCAATAAAATGCCACTGCTCCTTAATAGGCTGTTGGGCGTCATGCTCTTGGAACAAAGCAATGGATAAAGGAACCTCGGATAGTATTTCTTTAGTGTTACTCTCCCCCCAAAGAGTAGTCAATATGTGTTGGAAATAGAAGATTTGGAAAAAGTCACATCCATGGATAAAAGAGCTTTCTAGGAGGAGGATAGAATCTGCACCCTTTTTGAGTGGGCCAAGGAGATACATTCTAGGATTTTAGGATCTAATTTATACCAAGCTTGACCACAAGCATGAACTAAGCAAAGACATCCTGTTGAATTATCACTTATCCCGACAACTTCAACTGTTGGAACGAGGTATATCATGTTGAATCACCATACTTATAAAAAAAATCATATTAAATTACCACTAGTCCCAAAAGCTTAATCCGTTGGGAAGAAATAAATTTAATTATTCAAGTCATATTTTAACACACCAAAAGACTCATGGAGAACCACAAAAAGAATGGATGGGAAAGGTGATAAAACTATAATTAGCGTCTTGATGTTTAAACTAATAGGACATGATGAATTTAATCACTTCGTTATATTTTAACACTCCAAAATCCTATATTTTGTGGAAATGGGAGGATTTTAAAAAGCATACATCCTTGGATAAAAGAGCTTTCTAGAAGGAGAATAGCATCTGCACCCTTTTTGACTGGTAGAATAGCCCAAGGAGATACATTCAAGGATTTTAGGATCTAATTTATTCCAGGCTTGACCATAAACATTAACCAAGAAAATACACATGGAGACTCATGGAGGAACCACAAAGAGAATGGATGAGGAAGGAGGTGATAAACTTCAATAGGTGTCTTGAAGCTAAACTAATTGGAAATGGTTAAATTAATCGCTTAAATCGTGAAGCATGAACTGAATATTGAAAGCAGAATACTTCAGGATAAAAGCCTCAAGATTATGTCCATGTCATTCTTTTTTTAACACACTGTTCAATGTTGTATATTCGCAGCCATTGGAATGTGCTGAATCTCTTGACCATTGTCAATCATTACTGAAAGTGAATGACCAAACCATTATCGGGGATAAATCTTTATCAGTTGCATTGACATTAAGCTTCTAAATATATGGATGTCAGCAGTTCAATTTACCTGTGAAAGAGTTGAGTTGCTAAAGAAAAGGGCCTGTTGCATACTCTCAAAACACACTCATCGTAGCCTTGCTCTTCTCAAACATTTGTATGATGTGTTTGAACTGTTTGATTTGGCAAGGGTTTCTTAAACATTTCTATGAAATGGATGCACTGTTCAATAAAGCAGGGTATCTCTGATACATACTGATCTAATCTTGTTCTGCAGAGAGTATATATTGGCCGGTATTTCTTGTTGCAACTGCAGCAGCTATAGTTGCAAGTCAGGCAACCATATCTGCAACATTTTCGATAATTAAGCAGGCTCTTGCACTTGGCTGCTTTCCAAGAGTTAAAGTTGTACATACATCCAAAAAGTTCCTTGGCCAAATATATGTTCCAGATATTAATTGGATCCTTCTGATTCTATGCATCGCTGTTACTGCTGGGTTCAAAAATCAAGTCCAAATTGGAAATGCTTATGGTGAGTCTGCTTCTTCTTAATGTTTGGAGTTCTTTTTTCCCCATTTTCATTCTGATCAATATTTTTCTGCTAGGAAATATCACAATACACTGGCAACATTAATATATATTCTGTGGTTCTGTGAATAAAATTCTACATGCCTAGTGTCAAAGGGCTGGTTTGGGATGAGCTGTAGACTCAGACATCCCGGATTCTATTTTGCAATAAGAGTTCTCCTAGATTACCAGATCATTATTATAGTAGTTGAGATTGTGTATCTGGGGTTTACTTCCCAAGGGTGGGGTCCAAAAGGCTTTGCCTTGGTGAGGTTCCCCGCTATAAAAAGACTGACAGGTAAAAGGATTTCCTTCTTTCTTCTCATAAGGCGGTTCTCTAGAGAACCTCCAGACCAAGTAGGTCTATGGATAAGCTGATCAATCCCAAGTTTTTACTGATCAGCTTCACAGTAGTTTGTGAGTTTTTCCTCTCTTTAATCTCTCAAGATTGACGCAAAACCCCCAGGGGTTGGCTCAAGTGGTAAAAGCCTTGGGCTTGGGGGTATGCTCCCCCCAAGTCTAAGGTTTAAATCCCTTTGGGTGCAAACAATCTCTAGGGGCAATCGGACTAGGGGATTTTCTTCTTGAATTACCCGAGTTGCACTTGCCGGAAATTCCTTACCGAGGGGCTATGCACCCTCGGGATTAGTCGGAACGTTGTTCCTGGACACCTAATGCCGATTAAAAAAAAAAAAAAAAAGATTGACACAAAATTTTTCTTGTAACGTAAATGAAAATGTTTTGCTGGTGGAGCCTGCCGAATTGACCTCAGGAATTCTCCAAGCTGCCCCTTGCAATATATCTGCAGAGAACTAGTGTCTATATTGGTCAAGCTATAGTGGGACATATACCTTAATAAGGTTTTAACATAGATCAAATTTTTTGAAACAAAAGAAGGTTATATCAAATAACCTGTTGTTGGCCTTAATTTGTACAAACAATGTAAAGTGGTATATATATATTTGTAACTAAGATCCATTAGTTGTTCTTCTTTGATTGTTTCCAAGCCTCTGCACGATATATTTTTTATGCGGGGGAAGCCCACTAATACTGAAAGTGAACTTTCTATATTAAATATATATATATATATATATATATAGTGTTTTGTACTTGAAGTGAACCTCGTTTCCATGTGGAGTAGGTGCTTGTATGGGAACAAGGAAAATTAAAGGATTTGTGCCCTTTATCATAGAGCTTGACTAGACTCCCGAGGGGACATTATCGTCTTTTCAGTGGTGTGGGTTTCTTTTCAAGGACATGATGTGTTGTTGTAGGTTCTTCTAAGTATATTCTTTTTCACTAAACATTGCTTTTTTCAGTGGTTTGCTAGCTCAGCTTTCACCTCTATATGCAAATATTTTTAGTGCAAAAAGGTTCAGTCAATAGCACCATTGTGCCAAAAAGATAGAAGATAGTATATACCCTAGCATATATGCAAATTGGTTTGTATGCATTTACCCTCTCAAGATTGTAAAAAATTTTAAAATTCTCCAGGGATATTTTAGGGAAAAAAAGGTTCTCTTGGCTGCGTTATCAATAGATTCAGCTAATTTAATACATTTTTAAGTACTTTTTACCTGTTGTGATCACTTTTTAAGCGCCCCCCCCCCCTTTCAAAAAAAAAAACCTGAGACATGCACTCAACTGTATAACATTGTTGTGTTACTGCAGGCACAGCAGTGGTAATAGTCATGTTGGTAACCACATTGCTCATGATTTTAATCATGCTATTAGTGTGGCGCTGCCACTGGATACTTGTCCTCATCTTCGCAGTCTTATCGCTGGTTGTTGAGTGCACTTACTTTATTGCTGTACTCTTCAAGGTTGATCAAGGTGGTTGGGTTCCCCTCGTAATTGCAGCAGCATTTCTTCTCATCATGTACGTATGGCATTATGGTACAGTGAAACGCTACCAGTTTGAGATGCACAGTAAGGTGTCAATGGTATGGATTCTAGGGCTTGGCCCCAGTTTAGGACTGGTCCGTGTCCCTGGGATTGGGCTTGTGTACACCGAGCTAGCAAGTGGGGTTCCCCACATCTTTTCTCACTTCATCACAAATCTGCCTGCCATCCACACTGTTGTCGTCTTTGTCTGTGTGAAATATCTTCCAGTCTACACAGTTCGAGAAGAAGAGAGATTTCTTGTGAAACGGATTGGACCCAAGAGTTTTCACATGTTCCGCTGTGTAGCGAGATATGGTTATAAAGACCTGCACAAGAAAGATGATGATTTCGAGAATAAGCTGTTTGATGCCCTCTTCTTGTTTGTCCGGCTTGAATCCATGATGGAAGGGTGTTCAGACTCTGATGAGTACAGTCTCTATGGTCAGCAAACCCAGCTATCGAGAGATGGTCTGCTAGACAACAATGGCAACTCAAGTTCTTCCAATATGGACCCAACTATTTCATCAGTTGACTCGATTGTTCCTGTTAGATCCCCCTTGCATGTAAACAGAACTGTAGGTTCATCCGGTCAGGCAAGTGCCCAGACTGAGATTGACGAGTTTGAATTTTTGAAGAACTGTAGAGATGCTGGGGTGGTTCACATTCTGGGAAACACAGTGGTGAGAGCGAGAAGGGATTCAAAATTCTACAAGAAGATAGCTATTGATTACATATATGCATTTCTTCGGAAAATTTGCAGGGAAAATAGTGTGATCTTCAATGTACCTCATGAGAGTCTTTTGAATGTTGGCCAGGTTTTCTTTGTATGATGTTTTGGTGATAATATAAGTAAATTATATTTGGTCATCTCCAAGTCAATTCCATCATCCTTATTATCATTCCATAAGAAGTATTAGTTGTTGTTCTTTTCTCTCCATACGTTTTCTGTCTTTTCTTCCTTAGTCACTTCTCTTCCTCTGGAATGGTGATCAGGGGTTCCTAAGTGCATGTTTCTAATATCTTGCAAAATAGATATGTCAAATGCGATTGTGATCGAATCAAAATCATTTGAGGTGGTAAGGGATGGCCGATGGGTGTCTTTCACTGAGAGAGGGTGGAAGTTCGTTAAAAACATGCGATTGGAGTTGGCAACGGCTCGCTAATTCTCTTTAGCCTTGGAGGATTGTGTAAAGGGCGGGAGAAATGAATTTTACATAGCTCACTGCGAGGGAGATAGGGGCTACATGGTGCAGAGGAGCTCAAATTATCAAGGTGCTTTCATGGCTTTGGTAGAGTACAAAGGACAGAGATGGTGAGGGTTGGAGAAAGCTGATAGAGGTGTTGAAGGAAGGTGGTAGAGAGGGTTGTAACACTGGATTGGCACCGCCAGCAACGACGGCTGAGGCTTCTACACGGTCCTATAGGGATGCACCACATCAGCACTGCCTCTGTAGGGGCTCTGAACCGAAAGGGACTTGGCAGGGGACCTGCTGGGCTAAATAAGGATTTTGTGCTACAGAAGTTGAGTGATGTTCAGAGGCCAATGGAGGACTTGCAACTTAATATAGTATGTTTGAAACGATGTGTGGAGGAGGAAGTAAGGGGTAGGCTAGGCTTGGGTGTGGGAGTTGATTAAGTGATGGGAAGGATAATGGGCTGGGCTTGGGCGTGGGAGATGAGTTAAGTGATGAAAAGCTTACTGGGCCCAATAAGGTAGGATCTGTCCAAGAGGAGGGAGAGGGCGCAATTGAAATTAATATGGGAATGGGCTTACTAAGGGTGTAAATTTTAACCGATAAACCGGAAAACCGGTCCGAACCGGACCGGTTGTGCCGGTTCTGGACAATCCAGAACCGGTTTCATAAAATGGAAAACTGGTCGGAACCGGTCCGGTTTCGGTTCCGGTCATTTTTAGACCGGACCGGACCGGTACTATTTAATTTATTTTTATTTATTTATTTAATGTTATATATTATATATTTAATGTTATATATAATTTTTATATATAAGATATAATAATATAAATTATAATTATATATAACATATTGTTATTACAATTTATAAAATAAAAGTTTAATTTTAAACATGAAAATTTAATTGATCATATGCTTTAAATATATAATATTATAAATATATATTATTTATTAATAACATTTTATCATAGATTCATAAGAAGTAAGAACAAAAAATAAAATAAAATCACTCAAATATTATTACTAAATTTTAATGGCCTTATACACTTAAAACTCTTTATATTTTTTCTGATAAGTACATAAGACATTAGTAGATAAATATAAATTATATATATTAGCATATAATTTATATAAAGCTATACTAATAGCATAATTTTTTTACATAGCAGATTTTTTTTTACATAGGAATTTTTTTATATAGCAGTTTTTTTTTATAGCAGAATTTTTTGACAAAGCAGTTTTTTTATTTTTTTATTTTTATAAATAGATTTTTTTATGATAAATATGTATTTTATTAAAACCGGAAAACGGGACCGAACCGGACCGGAAACCGGTAAAACTGGAGTACCGGTTTAGGAGGGTAACCGATGCGTAATCGGTTTTGAAAAATATAAAACCGGTGCCTACCCGTTCGGTCCTAGATTTTGTCCAAAACCGGACCGAACCGGACCGGTTACACCCCTAGGGCTTACACCCAGCTGGACCCAGCTATACGTTGCGGGCAGGCCGCACGAGAGAGGATGGGCTCGAACCCATTAACAGCAGGCCTTAACCAGTATCCTGTAAAGACCAAGCTATCAGGTTTAACCAAGTGTGGAGAACCCGTAGACCCATTTCCAATGGTAAAACAGGAAACCCACTTACAGCGGAGACCAACTTGGAGGCACCGCATCCAGCGCCAGTGACTCAGACAACGCCAGCAATGGTGGTGGAGCAGGTTCTACCGTTGCAGGAAGAGGAGAGAGGCACGTTTCGGTCTCCGAGCATTTTTTTCCCTGATTCGGCTTCACATATTTTGCCGATTCACTTCATGGAGGAGCCTTGTTACCTAGCCGAGTATCTTGAGAAGCTTTCGGTGGATGGGAATGAAAGGGTGGAGAACAGCGGTGAGGAATTTTCTCCGAGGCATTCAGATGGCCCTGTTGTGCATCTTGAGCTAATCTCGGAGGAGAGGGGTGAGAGAAGGGTGGCGGAAAATTTGCTGGAGTCTTCCCTGAAACACACAGAGGGCAATGCCGATGTGGTGATGGTTCCTAACACCCAAGTTTCTACTACTCCTTATGATGTGCATAAAAATGTGGGCACAATGGTAGAATGGGAGGGTGGAGTGCAGTTAGGGGGGCATGGGTTTCCTGGTGATGGGGATCCAATTCCTCTAAGTTGTCTGTCACCAAATGAATTCGAGGTTTTGGATTGGGTGTTTAGAAAGGTCAAGGATATTCAACACGTTGTGGGTATGGAGTGATTGGGTTATGAGGAGCAATTTCTGGCTCTTTTCACTTCTATTGAGGTGGGACATTTTCAGTGTAAGAAAGCTGGAGCTAAGAAACAGCGGGAGCTCAAGAGACTTAAATGGTCATTGAACGAGGGTAGCTCAAGCCGGGAGAGGTCCAAACTCCAAAGGGAAAGGACTAGCAATTCCTTTATGAGGCCAAAAATCGTGTCTTGGAATGTTTGTGGGCTGAATAAAAATAACAAGCGGCTGCGCATAAAAAATTTACTTCAGGGTTGGAGGGCAGACATTGTCTATTTACAAGAAACCAAACTCAAATTGGTGACCAAAAAACTAGTGAGAGATGTGTGGGGTTGCCCCTATGTAGATTGGGTTTATCTAGCTTCAAATGGGGCATCGGGTGGTATCCTTGTGATGTGGGATAAAAAGGTGGTGGAAAAAGTGGAGGATTTCGTAGGGGATTTTATTGTGGTTGTTTCCTTCAAGATGGTGGAGGATAATTTCTTATGGGCTTTTGCAGGTATTTACGAACCGAATGTTGACAACACCAGGAAACGTTTGTGGGAAGAACTCGCTGGTATTTACAGCTGTTGGGACCTTCCATGGTGCATTGGTAGCGACTTTAATGTCACAAGGTTCCCTAGTGAAAGATCAGGAGACAGTTGTTTACACCCAGCAATGATTGAATTTTCAAAATGTATTTTTGACTTGAACATTGTGGATCTTATAGGTGGGCCTTTTACCTGGTCCAATAGCCAGACGTAGTCTAGGGTAGGCAGATTCTTATTATCATCGGATTGGGAAACTCATTTTCTGAAGGTGTGTCAGAAGAGATTGTCGCGTGTATGCTCGGACCATTTTTCCATTTTACTGGATGGTGGTAGTACTCGGGGGGTGCTACAGTACTTTAAATTTGAAAATATGTAAATTAAAAGCGAAGATTTTGTGGACAGGATAAGACTTTGGTGGTCTTCCTATCGGTTACATGGTACTCCATCCCACATACTTACAAGTAAACTAAAGGCTTTAAAGGACGGCTTTGGAACTTACAAACTTTTGGTGATATAGGGGAATGAAAGAAAGCTTTGTTAGAGGAGTTACAGAATATTGAGAGGACTAATGGGAATAGACTCCTCGCCATAGTTGAAAATGCTAGAAAAGCTGAAGTGGCATCAGAGTTGAAGAGAGTGATCTCTTTAGAGGAAATTTCTTGGCGACAGAAGTCAAGAGCACTTTGGTTGAAAGAAGTGGATCGAAGCACAAAATTCTTCCATAGAGTGGCTAGCTCTCATAGGAGGAACAATACTATTGAAATGATGAATATCAATGATACTGAATGCATGGAGGCTCCAGTGATCCAGGAACATGTGGTAAATTTCTTTGAACACATATTTACAGAACAAAAGGGGTGGAGACCTAAAGTAGATGGATTGGATTTCGACTCTATTGAGCCCCAAACAACGGTGTGGTTGGAAAGAGCCTTTGGGGAAGATGAGGTATATGAGGTGGTAAGAATAATGAGGAAAGATAAAGCACCAGGTCCAGATAACTTTTCTATGTGATTCTTTCAAATATGTTGGGAGGTAGTGAAAGAGGTCATTATGAATGTGTTCTAGGAATTATTTTTGGCTGGAAAATTCGAGAAAAGCATGAATGCCACTTTTATTGCTTTGATACCGAAGAAGCCTAAAGCATCAGAAGTGAAGGATTTCAGACCCATTAGCCTCATTAATGGGGTGTACAAAATCATCTCCAAGATACTTGTAAACAGGTTAGGGGAGGTATTGAGTAAAATAATTTCGAAATCGCAAAAATGTTTTTGTAAAGGGTCAAATTCTGGATTCTGTTTTAAAAGCCAATGAGTGCCTGGATAGTAGATTAAAGTCTGGTGATGCAGGTATTATCTGTAAGCTAGATATGGAAAATGCATATGATCATGTAAACTGTGATTTCTTTCTCTACTTGCTGAAGAGATGTGGTCTTGGAAAAAAATGGCATTCTTGGATTAGGTGGTGCATTTCGACGGCAAGATTTTCTGTGTTGAGTAATGGAAGCCCAGAAGGTTTTTTCAGTAGTTCTCGTGGCCTAAGGCAGGGTGATCCCTTGTCCCCACTTCTTTTTGTTATTGTCATTGAGTCTTTGAGTAGGAAGACAACGGCGGTGGTGAGAAATGGTTTATGGCTGGATTCTCAGTTGGAGACCCAAGTAGGGGTCTTATCACGATCTCCCATTTATTTTTTGCAGATGACACTCTAATTTTCTATAAGGCAGAATAAGACCAGATGAGGACACTAAAGGCACTCCTCTTATGCTTCGAAGCAGCGTCAAGGCTGAGAGTGAATTTTGATAAGTCAGAATTAGTGCCAGTCGGGAATGTATGTATCACCTGGCAGTTGGCCAGCATAAGGTGGCTTCCCTCCCTATGACCTATCTGAGATTACCGTTGGGAGCCGCCTCACGGGCTTAATCTACTTGCGATACAGTTATTGAAAAGATAGAGCGAAGATTAGCAGGGTAAAAGAGATTGTACTTATCTAAAGGCAGCTGAGTGACTCATCAAGAGTACCCTTTCTAACTTACCAACTTATTTCCTGTCTCTTTTTCCAATTCCAGCTTGTGTGGCGGTCCGGATTGAAAAACTATATCGTGATTTCTTATGGAGTGGGATGGGGGACGAACACAAGTTTCATTTAATCAGCTAGGATAAGGTGTGCAGGCCCATTCTGTCAGGTGGGTTGGGGATTAAGAATTTGAAAACGTTTAAGCGGGCCCTACTAGGGAAGTGGCTTTGGAGATATAATATAGAACCAGAAGCTCTTTGGAAATTGATGGTTGATTGCAAACATGGTAGTTTATGGGGGGTTGGTGTACTAATGAGGGAAACAGGACATACGGTGTGGGGGTGTGGAAACACATAAGACGAGGGTGGGGGGAGTTTACTCGCCTCACTAAATTTGTGGTGGGGGAGGGTACTCATGTAAAATTTTGGAGTGACATTTGGTGAGGGGAGAAGGCCTTAAAAGATTCATTTCCATCCATTTTTCGAGTGCCCTGTGATCAAGAAGCTTTAGTGGCAGATCTTATGCTTCATTCAGGGGGTCAAGTCCAATGGAATGTCACTTTTAGTAGAGCAGCCCCCCAAGATTGGAAAATAGACACTTTTGAGGCTTTTTTCAGCCTTGTGTATTCTGTGAGACTGCATGGTTCACGAGCCTATAAATTGTGGTGGACACCTACCGGAAAGGGTACCTTCTCGGTTCGCTCTTTCTATAAATCTCTTACAATTTTACCTGATTCCCAATCCCCATGGAGAAGTTTGTGGAGGAACAAGGCACCCGCCAAAGCACTCTTCTTCACTAGGATAGCAGCCCTGGGTAAGATCTTGACAATAGATAATCTGCGAAAGTGCCGGGTAATTATTTCAAATTGGCGTTGTTTGTGCAAGAAAGCTAGCGAATTAGTGGATCATCTCTTGATACATTGTGAGATAGCTAGAGCCTTGTGGAGCGAAGTGTTCAGTCGCTTAGATTTAAACTAGGTTATGCCGGCTACAGTCATTGAGCTTTTGGCCAACTGGTCAATTCCGGGTGGGGCTCCTCAAATCAAAGCAATGTGGAAGATGGTCCCCATTTGCATTATGTGGTGCATATGACGTAAGCGTAATGAAATGACTTTTGAAGATATGAAGCCGTCTTTAGAGGAGCTTCGATCTTTATTTTTCCTTACTTTATTCCTTTGGGCCATGGCTATAGATTTTAATGGCCTAAATTTTCATGATTTCCTTGTTTCTAATATTTCGAACTAGATAGGTGCTCCTCTTGTATATCTTCTTGTGTACTTGGACTTTGTCTATTCTTATTAATACTACCGTTTACTTATAAATAAAAAAATAAAAAAAGTAAATTATAGTTGGTCGTGTGTGTGTGTGTGTGTTACTATAATGCTGGTCATTTTTTACATGCTGTTACGAGAATGAGAATGCTGGTCAGTTTAAGAACTGATATGAAGCAAATTACAAAGTAAACAAACCCAGAAGCAAAATTGCAAGAAATGGGGGCTGCGCTACCCTTGATCATTGTATGATTTTATTTTCTTGCACTGGGCATGGTGAAAGTTTAGGTCAAAGGCATCATGAATTATTAAGAAAGATGACTAATTATAAGTTGATATACCGGCAGCCAGTATAAAGCAGAAACACCCTGTAAATCAAGGTGAACTGCAAAAGAACGCATTTTAATCTAGAGCCCATTTAAAGTTGTAATGATAATGGTTTTAAAGTTAATGCACTCTGCAAATGATTGGATGGTTTCCACTTTCTAGGCTCTGGAGATTGGTAAATTTTGAATGCGTCTATTAAATACTGTACTGGAGCTATGGTTAGTTAAGACATTAGCATGTCTTCACGGTCTTTTTTTTTTCTCTAGCAAGTTGTGAGCTTCGTTAAGACAGGAATAATAATACATTATGGCTTTTAAAAACTAAAATTACTATGGAATTCCAACATTGAGGTATTTTTATCAGGGGATGCTTCCGAATAACTTGTTTGAAGCTGCCCATTACACAATGGAATGCTCATATTCGATTCTGAAAATGATGTATTTTACTTGCTTTCCAACTTTCAAAGTTATGAAGCATGAATTTTGTGTCCCTGGATATGCCTGCACGGTTGTTTTGCTCTGAAAGGAGAATTTATACTGTTTCCTGCCTACAGCTATCCCCATCAATTATCAAAGTAAACCATGTGAAGAGTTACGGATAATTTTACATTATATGAATGGACAAAATCTTCTGAGTAGACCAAAAGATCTCCAAAGTATAGTAGTATAGGATCGTCTCGTGAAATACGAAGATTTTGAAAGCCTGTGAATGATTCAGTTCTCTAATGTCAAACCAGGAATCCAAACAATGAAATTGAAAACAGTAAACAGAAAGATAAAAGATATAAAACCTATGGACTGCTTTTATTACTCTACCAAGGCCTTTTTCTCCTTTTCCGCACGGTTTCTTTACTTTATCTTCATAAGAAACTTACCTTCACACATGAATTCACATCTCTTTTAAATGCAACTTCATTTAATATCTCATCTTCCCATTGGAAGTCACATGCCTCATAGATAAATAATTTGAAGATGTACACCGCACGACATGTTGTGTCGACATTAAGGATAGCAAGAGACTTATGTAATTACAAAGAACAGCTTTAAACAGTTCTTGAGGACCGAAAAGCATACTCTTCAATGTCCATCTAACCTATATAAATTTTGAAGCAGAAACTTTACTCTTATTAAGTCACGCCATCTAATCTTGTATTAAATGACCATGATTTAGATCATTCATAATTATCCTGAGAATATCTCTTGGAAAATCAGATGGGCTCTTTGTTTAATATTTTTCTTCAGGTCAGCAAATAGAAAAATGCCCATTTCTAGACAACAAACAGGGTTGGTATTTTCATCTTCACTCTTGAATTTCTACATCTAAGATAGGAATACATAATATTAACTCATGTTTGCCATTCAACAAAAAGCCAGCAACTCTTCACAATAACGACAGATTTGTATTTGTTATTCACACGAAGTACCTAAAGCAAAAGTCTGTTTACTGTGGATGATAATAGCTTTACATAAAAACTGATTATCTTCAGTTTCTCTCAACGAGAATCATATAAACCAATGGTGATAGGGATCCAACCTAAAATTTCAACCTATAAATGGGCCTTCCCCGTACTCATATTATTCACAATCTCTTCGGAGTATATAAAGGTGACCATATCTCACATTCTCATCATCACAACTCAAGATAAAAGCCAAAATGAGGGAATCATCAGGTGCATCACTGAGGCACCTGGTTCTGTGGCTTAGTTTGGCATGCTGTCGACATCACGCGCAGCCGTTGAGTAATCTCTGTGAATGAGGGGCGGACCACTGGGTCAGGGGCCCAACATTGCTCCATTAGAAATCTCCATTCAGAATCACAGTAGCTTGGCACAGGCGGTCTTAATGTGTTGTTCACTATGCCTCCTGCATACAAGAAAAGAGGCCGTCAAGATAAGAGTACCATTTCTAGCAAGTTTTTCATATAAAGTAAGTTGGTGGTGGAAACCAAGAAACCACAAGTATAAAAAATGCGTTGGATAGAAAATACAAAAATATGAGATTAGATATGAGCCCGTCCTACAACTAGTAATGCCGACGTCAAAGGGTAGAGAATAAAATTAAAAGGGAAGAGAGTAAAATTACAGAAGTGATTTGGCCAAAAACAGAGCCCCGCGCACCCCAAAAAGAAAAAATACTGAACTAAGAAATGAAGACCATCAGCAGATAGACTTGATTTGGAAGCAATCATTTGCTAAAAATCTTTGACAACAAGTGAAGTCCCTGAATAGCTTCTCCTGGGATGGGGCTGTGCTGCCAGTCGATAAAGTTTCTCTTTTGATAGTTTGTTAACTTTATTTCCTCACTATGATTAGTGTACTGTATTTAGAGTTGTAAAGGGTGCCACAGACCAAGCTTGTCATTTGATACATTTAGAAAGGATGCTTTTAAAACTTCAGGTGAAGTGTGCGCCATTCACAAATAAAATTTAATGCTTAATTAAGACACCATGAGCCGCACATCAATAAACCATCAACCAATAGGCCTTGAGTCAATTAAGTATGCTGTAATGAAGGTAGACTGACCACCAAAGGGGTCCAAGCATCAATCCTATAGCTGTTGCTTGCAGTTTCAGTAGCTTAAGTATGTCGCAAAATTTCAAGGGGAAAAAAACTTGAATTGGAGTGAAACCCATGTCTGTCCCACTAAATAAAACAAACCTCAGTGAGAGAGAGAGAGAGAGAGTTATTTCAACCTATGATTGCTCCGTAGTGCATATTTGCATAAGGCTCCTCGCCAGTGAGAATTTCCCAAAGGACAATTCCAAACGAGAACACATCAACCTGAAAAATAAGACGCACGGACCTATTATGGATTGGGCACAATCTATGTGGAATGAAAGGCATAGAAGGCACCATTAAAACCATCTTCAATAAATAAACACAAAACCCCAACTGCCAAAAGTGTGACTGTTCATCGGTTGTGGACACTCTTAGGTCCGATGACATTGGAATACCAATAGCTTTGATAGCTAAATAACTGCACCATAGAACAACAGGAAGAACATATCCAGGCAAGAAATTCCATTTTCTTCTGATATAATAGCCTCTTAATAAAATAGAAGTTTCTCAAAACTAAAAATGGCATAGGTCAAGTCTGCTATTATGTTTAAGCTAATTTATGTTTCTTCCTAGAAGTATGAAATATACCATACCACCTCACCTTTTCAGAGACCTTACTGCTGCTACCATTCAATAGCTCTGGAGCCATCCATGGAAGGGTTCCCCTTACCCCACCAGTAACCAAGGTATTTCTTTTAATTTTTGACAAGCCGAAATCTCCCACCTGCAAAGAGAGTAGCACTTCACCAAAAACCTTTCATTTGATTGTGCAATAAATATCACGGGGTTGAGAACAAAAAAGAAGACGACACTAAAAAGACACGATGGGCCACTATAAGAGTGGCATTTACCACAGTTTTGCAGGCTGATGGTATGTCTTCCACTAAAAGGCAGAAGTTTAGGGCGACCCTCGTGGGATTTTGCAGTGTTAGGAGTTGAGAGAGAGAGAGAGAGCGTGAGAGAAAGAGAGTGTTTTCAGAGATCATATACTTCAAACAATTTACAAGGTCTGCCAGAAACAGCCAAACCATCAGCATCAATTACCTTGCAAATAGGTCGCAGAGGATCTTTCAAGTTGACAAGCAAGTTGTCACACTTCAAATCAAAATGAACAATATTTTTGGAATGCAAATATTCCATTCCAAAAGCTGCATCCATTGCAATAATGAGTCGCTTGCGACGGTCGAGATATCTGGAAATGTAATAAACATATTTAATATGAAGATAAGAAGACTTTTTTACATCTTAGACATAAAACAAAAATATTACCTCTCCTTGCTTATCAAAACATGTCTAAGAGAGCCATTCACCATGTACTCTGTCACAGTGGCTAGAGTTCCTCCAGGCCCATCTTGCACCACCCCATAAAATGCCACCACATTGGGATGGTGAAGCTTTGAGAGAATCTCAGCTTCACGCCAGAAGTCCACGGTCTGGAAAGTGATTACTGGTTACTGAGAAACATATGACAAAAATAATCTCCCTTAATGAGCAAAAGAAACTAAAGAGCATAATCAAGCACAATAGTTTGGATGCTGACTATCCTCCACCAGTAAGTACCTGTAGTAAACTGCAGCGCCAGAAACAGGCCAAGCTAATAATGAGGGATCATAGCCAACTCAATTTGGCAACATAAATCCTTCCTAGACATTAATTTATAATAGTGAAATAATAATTAAATGTTAAATAGACGCCTTAGATTTGATTGTTGCAACTGAAATCTTCAGGGCTGACTCTTCCATGTACTTGATTTATCATTTTTACAGGAAAAAAAAACACTTTGATGATACACTGAATGAAAGAAACTCACCAATCTTTCTTGCTCCGATGAGCCACCTGTGAAACAGCTTTTTTTTATTCGCTTGATGGCAACATCTGTTCCTCTCCACTTTCCATGATAAACTGTTCCATAGGTGCCAGAGCCCAGTTCCCTCAGCTCTTCAAGATCTTCATTCTTAATGATCTGTTATGGCAGTCAAAATATAATCAACAAAACCATGAAATACAAGAACTTAAATTCCAACGAGATCACGAACAGTAATCAATGAATGAAGCATATACTTGATAAAACATAAATGCATGCAGTGGCAAATGGTCATTTGCCTTTTGGAGCTTTTTGAGTGAACTTAAAGCACAAAAAAGAACACTTTTGTAAATATTTTTAAAAGACTGCTAGAGACACAAAAGTATTCCACAAAAGAATTTCACAAACTGATGTGGCATATTTATATTGTGCCACATCAGTCTTTTCTTCTTTCTCATTTTCCTCCCTCCCCGTGCCCCTCCCCTCCTCCCATTTCCAAAAATGTTGCAGCCCTTTTGTCATCTCATTTTGCTTTTTCATCCCATTCATTTAAGTTGCCGTCTGCTGTCACCTTTTTCTTTTATTTATTTATTTATTTTCGGTTTTTCTCCTTCCTTCTCCTGCATTTGCCATTTCCTACACTTAGCATTTGTTCTTTTTTGTGCTTGTAGTTTTCACCAGCATTGTCCCTGATGTTTACAGTCCCCAGTTTTGTAGTTTTTTTCTGCGAGAGAGAGAGAGAGAGAGAGAGAGAGAGGGCAGGACTTAGGGGTGTGGGTACTGATGAAAAGTAAAAAAATAAAATAAGAATTTGAGAAACGGAGGGAGAGGGGTACTCAAAGTAATAAAAAGTAAAAAGAAAAGTGATGTACACGTCAGTTTGTGTAATTTTTGTGTGGGATTATTTTGTAACCCTAGCAGTTTCCTTTTAAAAAATACATAAAATATAAGTTGAAGATCTAGAAAATGATATAAACAAAAATTCAAGTGTTCGGTTGATATCGAAGATCATTTATATGCTATGATGCCACATGTTTTCGTAAGTGATGGCCTTTCTATAGATTATTCAAATTTTACCATGCTGATAAATGGATGCTAATTGTTGAGCATCTCACCTGCAAGGTATTAATATCAAAATCTACCAGAGAAAGATCACCAAGAGTTGCACCAGCATTCTGTGTAAATTTCCCGTCCTACAAGTGAAGAAAGAAATTAAAAAACATGGCCACAGGCAAGCAATACAGGTACTAGCAGGATGGCTAAACAAAAAACAAAAGGGAGAACCTCATAATGCGATTCTGGCATTCTGGGGCTAACCCCATCCAACTGCACACTTTCATTTCCCTTGAGCTCAGGACTGTAATCTGGACGCAAATTCATGGTGTTGGATCCAATAACACCAGATAATCCTTGTCGAAACTCCTCGTCCAAATTGATATCGGAGTCAATGTGACTAAGTGCAACACCATCAGACTTCATAGGTGGATAGCTGTAATCTATGGGAGTCCCTTCCTCATTTGTGAGTGGGGACAAGAAACTCGGATGATCCTGATCCATAAGTGAAACATCTTTTCTGACAAACTCATCCTGGATCAACTTTTGAAAGTATGACCAGTGCTTGGGCTCATGATTCTCCATGTTCAAGCTCAAGCCAGTTCCATCACTATGCAGTGGGCCAATACGAGATAGATTCTGTGAGATTCTTGCCTTTGAGAATATATCAGACAGGAAATCACGAGGAAAGCGGTCATTTATATCAATAAGAATGTCTCCGTGCTCTGGAGTTCCAACAACTGGGGACTCCCCTTGAGGAACACCTCTAACCAGGCTCTCTGCCCAAGTCAAGGGCCGAGTAGTGGCCACACTATTATTCCCCTTCTTCTGACTGGCAGTTATCTCACTCCATTCAAATTCTGTAGGCCTTAAAGCAGAGCCTTCCATGTGTTTATCAGAAATACCTCTATATGCTATTACATCAGCTGTTTCTTTATCGTTTACAGAGGAATCTTTGTAGTTTTCTTTCACCCAGGCCATTCCATGTTCATCCACCTCATTTCTCAAAGCAGGTTTCTGTAACTTTGACTCAAGCGCCTCCCCAGAAATATTGGACTTTATGTTATTAATACTGTCAGCAAACAGCTTATTCTTTTCGAGCATTACCAGTTCATTTTCAACAGTATGAGAAGTTGTATAAATAGGTTGTGAAGATGAATTGGACTGTTCAGTCTGCAAAACCACATGCTCATCATGCAATTTATCAATTGACATCGGCTGAGAATGATCGGAACGTGCTTGTGTTAACAGAAACTGAGAGCCAAAAGAATCGTCAGATTTGGACAAACGGTTCAATTCTGCCTGTTCCCTGGGAATTGGCTCAGAATGAAAAATTGGAGGAGGAACCAGCTGTGCTTCGTGGTAGCTAAAGTCAGTTGGATAAACCTCAGATCCACCATATCCCAGAGTGAATTGTCCACCAGATGCATAAAAAGGGTCATCTTCATTATTCTTTGTCCCATCATTTACACCTTCAGGTGGGATTTTATTCTGTATGTGTTCCTGGAGCCTTTTATTACTTCTCACAGACACCAGGGGTGATCCTGTATCCACTGCTGAGTTAGTAACCAATACCTCTTCCCTAGAAGTATAATTCGGAATAGAAAAATCACTTGGATGAGAAGAAACAGCATACTCATGGTCAAATGTTTGATCTTTATTTGGTTCGTTTACTTTTTGGAGTGAGCTTTCCCTATTCATTTTCACCTCCTTTGATGATGCTTCCTTTGCCAGAAATTGGATGTTCTCATGTTCATTTAGCTTCTGGGCTGAGCTATCTCTTCTCAGTTTCATCTCTTTTACGGATACTTCGGGATCTTGTGCATGAAAGCCACTATACTGCTGCTCAGTCAAACCTCCCTGAGGAGATAGATGGCCATGGACAGGTATTGGAGCTAAATTCTCTCCAGCTGCAGCATAGTTAGAACGGTCAGAACCATAACCATGCTGCAATGGGATGGACAAGGGAACAGAAGTCTTGTCATCTTTCTTGGGGAAGCTCTCCAAAGGTTGGAAAGGAGATAATAAATGATGTCCAGCTTCGCCATGATGATTCCTCTGCCCCGGATAAGGATATGAATTGGACTCATAAGCACTAGACGAGCTTGGTGGCAGCGGTTGTAAAGATTGACCAGTCAATGAAGGTGTATCAACTGCCAAAGGGGCACTGCTGGCAGCGCTTAGTTCTGCTGCAGCACAACCACTCTCCCCTTCCATATTTAGGCTGAGTAACTCATCCAATTTGTTTCCTGAAGCACTTCCCAAAGCAATTGAATTCTTTCTTGAACCAAGGTCCATACCATTCACAGCAACTACATACTGAATCTCAGAATCACCCTCAGAGCTTCCGAGACCAAACTGAGCATCCTCCAAATCACCATTAGAAAACAGGAACATCCTAGGTTTCTGTGATCCCCCATCTTGCAGTATATTACATTCCTCCATCATGTTTTGCAGATCCTCATCAGATGATACAGACACCAGTGCATCAAGATCCTCATCGGGAAGCTGATATTTAACTGAATTAGTTTGGTTGTAAATAGTCAACATTTTCTGTACAAGATCCTGCCAAGAAATATCCTTCCTAATCTGGATAATACGCGTTTCACCACCAACATATCTAAGTTTTCCATCGCTGGGACGAGGCAAAATCTTACCACCAAAGCTGCAGCGGAACTTCACCTTTGTTGATGAACTATCAGGAACCCCTGAAGAGACATAAACATGAGATCCTTGACTGATGTCATTCCTGGACAAGGTTCGGGGCACTGACTGCAATGAATCATGGTAAACTTTGTCCTCATGCATGGAAGGCCCCTTTCTCTCAAAATCCTGAACGAGGGCCTTTTCTACAGAGTTAAGTTTTGCGATATCAGACCCACTTTCTGAACCCGTGTTGCTACCTCCCAACATACCTTTCTGCTCCATATACCCAGTTGTAGGGCGAGGCTCACCATAAGCACTAGGAACAAATTGCTGTCTAGGATTCACCCTTTCCCGCATAAATTCAAGAGCAAACTCCTCACCAGTTTGAATGGAGAAATTCATCACAGGTCTTGCTTCAACTGACATATTGTAATCTGGAGGTCGCAAATTGGTGTTGATATTACTTGAAGGATCCTGGAAAAATCTTTGATTTGCAGACCCAAGTCCCTCATTTCTAGTTTCATCATTGTTGTATCGAATATGTTCATAGTTTTTATGTTGGTCCACCATACCCTTTCCAAGATTTCTGTCCATTTCCAACTTCAGGAGGATATACACCCAACACGAGATGCCATGAATATCAGCACAAACTAAAGCGAACTTGTAGAGACCCTCTTTAAATGGAGATAAGAATTTCAGATACCCAACCAGGAACCTGAGAGTAGACAAGCTTTCAGCAACTGTCACTCAGAGACAGAACTCTCCCAGACTAAGCAATCTCTAAGACACAATTCTCCCAGGCAAAGCAACTTCAAGACAAATTGGCAATATTTTCTCTGATAAGGAAAAGCTCAAAGCATTTTAGTCATGACCAATAAATAAAAAGGCTGACCAGATTGCCAAAAAAAAACAAATTCACGCTGTCTCTTGATAATCTATGTCTATAAACAAAAAACAAAAAAAAACTAAATACAAGAACTTTGTATAGATAAAACGCTTCTGATAATAGGCTAAATACAAGAACCATGACACTTAGCACAACAAGCTCAAAGTCTAGGAGAATTAGGCTGCATATTCAAACCCACGTACATCTAACATAAAACAAATTAAGTAGTTTGTCACTAAACTTAGAACAATGTTAACTTCTGGTAAACAACAATAACCGTCTTAGGTTCATTCCAATGATGTGAGATTTCAATTACCCCAAGCCCCAAATAATGGCGAAACCAAAGATTAAAAGTATCATTTCCTTCTCTCTTTGTTTCCTTCATTTTCTCAGCAATCAAACAGCTAACAAAGCACAAGCCCAGGACCAATGGCCCATCTCAATTCTGTAATTAAAAAACAATGAAAATTAGTTTATCCTAAAATATAACTGCAGATGATTTATAAACCCTTGGAATAATTTTATGGCCGCGCAAACCAAAGAGAATGATGACCTTGGATTGCACCAAGTCTGAAACCAAGTGGATTCAGTTAGCATATTTTTAATCCTACTGTACAAGTATGTTAGAGGAGTACATCCTGGAGCTCTAATTAAATCATAAAAGAAACATTTGCGCCTACACACATTTTTATTTGGTGATTTGGAACTTCACTAAGGCAGGGCCCTCCAAACTCAGGAATCATGACCCCACCCGCCAGAATCGTATATCAGGTAATCCATGGAACTCCTAATACGCAATTGAACCCAGGACGTCTGACTCTGCACCACATCCCAAGCCTCCCTTTGAACATTAGGCTGCACCCTCATAGGAACACCCAATTGTAACTCACAATTAATGGATTAATGGTGCTAACAAGTTGATCATTCACCGACAAATAAGCACCACAAATAGACCCAAAGAATTGACTAGAACTGGTATTGGCTAAGAAGGTGTAGAGGAATAATGCTAGATTAAATGCCATTAATACACAATTATCTGAAATCGGTTCAGAATTAACCGAATTGGTGCGTCACTGAGAAGTACGCAGTATAGCCGAAGAATCGACTATACTGAAAAATTTGTACCTAAAGTGAACCGCACTCCGGTAAACTACCCGGAGAGAATATGCTACAGACAAGTGAATTATTGTAACGGAGGAGTGAATAAACGTTACTGACGAGTAATCACACACCATGCAGACCCGAAAAACACCATTTAATACGGAATTGGCCTCGAAAGTTTTAATCTTAAGGTTCCCAAAGCCCTGATTAGAACCAAATGAAAGCTAACAAACAGACCCAAGTTCCAAAATTCCAAAGCCACAAATATTGCACCTAAATCTCCCTCATGTCAAACCCCAACCCAATAGAACATATTCAAAATCAAGTCCAAATTTAACATCAAATCCAAATCACCGACTCAAAACGCAATCACAACAAAACAAAAACAATATGAAACAAAAAAAAAAAAAGGAAAATAAAAGGTTAAATTTGTGAGAGATCGAACACAAATTGCGGCAGAAGTATTAAGCGATCAGAAACTCAAAAATCGTATATTCACCTGAGAAACAAAACGGTCAACTAAACGAAAAGCACCAAAATAGATACTCTGAGCTTTGCTTGCCAATCACACTGATCAGGTCGGCTCGAGCAATTTTCACGTCTCTCCCTTACAGAGCGCGAGCCTCAAAGACTCTCTCTCTCTCTCTCTCTCATATTTCATTTCTTAAATGTACATTTGGAATATTTTGGATTAGTCTTAAAAATTCTCCCTCTGCACTCACTAATTTTAAGACTTTTTTGGTAACGGTAATAATGTGTTCCTGTAGTTTTACCTTTCTTTTGTTCGTTTTATCAGCAAAACGTCGATATTTTCGACTTTTTATGAAAAACCACGCGTCTTTTCCAGCGCGTTTAAGATACTGCCCAATTGGTGGGTGTGCTCTCTCGGCTGATAGGTAGGACTGAAGTGGGTTGAGGGCCCCAGTAGACGGCGGTGCTGGCGTATTTGGGATGATACTATACGGCTCTCCTCATTCTCCCTATCATACGCTCTTGGTTAATCATCGCTATCACATGATCAAACCTTCGTTTTTTTTTTTTTTTTTTTTTTTTTTGGAGTTAAGAGTATATTTGGGAATCAAAATCTTTTCATTTCAATGAAAATAATTTTTTATTTTATATATTTAGGCCCGTGCAGATGTTGGAAGATACTAAGATCAATTCAGTTCAGTCTAATTTTAAGCTGAATCTAACATCCAAATATTAAACTCTCAAATCATTAAATATCACTCAACTCAAAATTTATTTATACTTTAGATCTATAATCTTTTTTAACTCAATACATCTTTACACGTGGAACCCATAACTTATTTTAACTTTTTATAAATACTTTTAAATTTATATTAATATCTAAATATATCTAAATTCATCTTAGGTGAATATCACAAAACTCACTCCACCATATCAACTTATCATTATTCATAAATAACTTAACTCGTCTCAACTAAAATTCACATCCAAACGGAACCATAATTGACTTTCAAACTATTTACAATCTAAAATACCCCAAATCGTCGTGTCACTCCTTTTTTTAAATTCCTTAACGTTACAAAATTTGAATGATCATTATCAAGTTCTAAACAATCAATCTTCACGAATGGATATATATGTAATTAAGATAAAATTGGAATTTACTTCAATCAATGAGATGGATAAGTCAAGATTAGGAGAGGTAGGACTATGTGACGGCTGGTTTGGGGAGTGAAATAAGATGTTAATTTTATGAATAATAAGAAGATAATTTGTAAATAATAGTAAGATAGTTTAAAGTTAATATTTTTTGAGTTACGAAAAATAAGAGATAATAAATTAAATAAAAAAATTATTAAAAAATTATTTTATAATAATATTTTTATTTAAAAATTTAAAAAAATTGTAATGATTAGTTTTAAAACATTATATTTAAAAATAAGATGAAATAAAATGTATTTTCAAATAAGTCCTTCGAGTTACCAAAAAAAGAGAGGAAGGAATCTGGAGTCAAAATTGCATGGCGGGAGGGTGGATGGATTCAATAGGATAAAAGGTTGGCAATCAGCAAGAAAATTGTATCGGCGGAGAAATGCACGGCGATAAGGTGGAACGGCTGCGTTGACAGGGTGAATGGGTCAAATCTACAAAGGTCAACAAGACGCAAGGAGAACAAATCCTCGTTTTAAAAAGCCTTCTAAAAGTCTTATATACGACAGATATTAATTTGATTTTGTCTTTAATTATCATAATCATAACATTCTACCATTCGTTTGAATTCAACGTCTTCATAATAGCTCACTCTAACGACATTGAGACTCGGGTAGTAGTCCTTTCTTTTTGACCGCTTTACTCATATAAGTTTGTTATTCCATAACTTAACTCGTAACATAATTCTTAGTTTGATACTAATTATTAAATATTTAACTATTAACCTAAAAGCCCTAAAACTATTAGATATTAATTTTGTTAAACCTTTAACTATTGAGATTATAACACTTTGCATAAAAATCCCTAGTAAATTAATCATTTTGAGATTAAAAGAATCCCTTGATAAAGATCTTCGTGTTGTTATGAAAATTACGTGCTTTTTAAATTTGCTTGTTTCTTCTCATTCTTTGGTGCTCGTCATGTTCTCTCTCTCTCTGCGTGTTGCAAGGCTAAAAAAAATTAAAACTTGGGTAAGAATCGATTCAATGAATTGGGAAATTCAACAGATTCAACAAAAAATCTAACAATTCGTAACAATTTTGAATAAGTTATTTTGATATTAATAAAAAGTATTAAAAATAATATATAATGCAATTCAACCATTTAATATCTTGTACAAAAAAATATATATAAAATACAAATTCATTGATTAGCTTCAATAAACATATGATATGAATCTAAATAGTGTAAATAAATATGTAATTTATGTATATAAACTCAAAAGTTGTCCATTTTTTCTTTGCCTCCTATATAAAGAAGGTAAAAACCATTAAGTTATAAATACATGGTAAATATAATATTTTATGTACAATGACAAATTTAATATAAAATACTCATTTATCTCCTAATTTTTTTGTTCAACCAAAGAAAATAAAAAATTACATGTTTATCTTTCAATTATTCTACTATTCTTACTTTATAAAATGATGAAAAATTAATATATATTTAGTTCTATCATATTTAAAAAAAAAAACTCATTTGTTATAAAATATAAAAATAAATATAATTTTAAATCAGTCTAAAATTAGCTAGAATGGCCTGAGTTGGTTGATTGAAGCGACTCAATCAATGATTCAAAAAACTCATTAAAATTAGTTATGTTTCTTACCTATTCAATTTTGAATCATTCATCTTAATCAAATCGTTTTTTCGAGCCTTGGCTTGTTGTGTTGTTTAGAAACAAAGGAAAAAAAAATGCAAGATCTTTTGATAGATTTGATGTTACTTTGTTTTAACGTGATTTTATAACAAGTTAGTTCTACTTAGGTTCGGTTTGGTCATTTAAGAATTTTGAAATGAGAATTTTAAGTTTTAGATGAAAGATTAAAATATTATATTTTAATATTATTATTATTTTTGAATTTGAAAAAATTAAGAAAAAATTAAATTATTTATTATATTTTGTGTTTGAGATAAATGAGCAATGGGGAAATGAATTTACTAAAAGTGCTACCCACATTGTAACAGCCCGCTAAAATTATCAGTTTTGGATTCTTTCCCGACAGCAATCACATCTCTCTCGTCTTAACCCTCTATCTTTAGTTATTTATGTTTAACATAGTTGATTTGGTTGGCTGTAGACTGTATAGTTAGTGTTTGTGGAGTTCGCTGCGTAGTTGTGAAACGAAGTGTGGTTGTGAAGTGTTAGGCTTGATTTTGTAGTTTTGTGGACTGTGCTGTGAAGTATAGGCGTGAGATGGATGCCGTAGATGTGATACGGCGTGTAGCGTATTCTGTGTAATGCAGCGACGCGCCGCGCGACATGCGCTGTAGTGATGTGGGCCGTAGAAGGAAGGGAGTACGCATGTAGTGTACTCCGTGTGGTATGGCGATGCATCGTGTGATGTGCATCGTGTTGATGAGTGTTGTAGCGAAGGAAGTACGCGTAGCGCGTACTCCGTGTCGCGTAGCGATGCACCGTGAGACGTGTATCGCAGTGATGGGTTTTGTAGTGTGAATGGAAGAGAGTTCACGTGAGTGTACTCTGTACTAAGTCGTGATACACTGGATGGCGTGTCACGAAGGGTTGGATGGCGTAGCAGAGAAGTGTGGAGCGTATGGTGTAATGTTGGGAAACTGTATGACAGTGTCCCGAAGCAGTGATGATATGGATTATAGTCCGGGATGACTGGTGTCAGCTTGTGGTTGACTATGGCTAAGAGTATATGGATTGAGAAATGAGTTGTTTGTTTGGTTGTTATTGATAATTTTAATGAACTTGTTTTAGTGCAAAGGCTTTCTGAAGTCAATTTATCTCTTCCGAGTATAGTGAAACCTCAAGTTGGCCGTGGTGTTGCAAGTGCTTACAATATGGCAATTGAGTTCAGAAGTGAAAATCTTAAGGACTCTGAGTGTTCCTCTTCCAGCTGTTGTGCAGTTCCTCGTGTCTCGCGCTCTATTCTCATAGAACGCGACGATCGAGGTAAGTTAGCCTCTAACTTACTATCAGTTTATTGTGTATGTGTGATGGGTAAGGGAACTACAATTTATGTATGTATGTTATCGTATATGCCATGTCATGCTATGTCATTACATGTTTATCTGTTAAGTATGATTTAATTTCTCATGAATATTTATCTGTTACACAATCTTTTCTGTCATACAATGTTGTATGTTATAAGTATGCCATGTTAAGTATGCCATATGATACATGTATGCCATTAAATGTTTATGATTAAATCATATTGTGCCATTTACAAGCATACGCCATGTTAGAAAAGTATATGATATTAAATAATATCTCATGCATTAAGAAAGATAAGACATGTTATGTTACGTATAATACGTGGGGCCACAACAACTGTGGAGTACGTATTATATTTTATGTTACGTATAATGCGTGGGGCCACAACAACTGTGGAGTACGTATTATATTTTATGTTACGTATAATCGTGGGGCCACAACAACTGTGGAGTACGTATTATATTTTATGCTACTTATAATGCGTGGGGCCACAACAACTGTGGAGTACGTATTATATTTTATGTTACGTTATAATAGCGTGGGGCCACAACAACTGTGGAGTACGTATTATATTTTATGCTACTTATAATGCGTGGGGCCACAACAACTGTGGAGTACGTATTATATTTTATGTTACGTATAATCGTGGGGCCACAACAACTGTGGAGTACGTATTATATTTTATGTACTTATAATGCGTGGGGCCACAACAACTGTGGAGTACGTATTATATTTTATGTTACTGTATAATGCGTGGGGCCACAACAACTGTGGAGTACGTATTATATTTTATGTTACTTATAATGCGTGGGGCCACAACAACTGTGGAGTACGTATTATATTTTATGTTACTTATAATGCGTGGGGCCACAACAACTGTGGAGTACGTATTATATTTTATGTTACTTATAATGCGTGGGGCCACAACAACTGTGGAGTACGTATTATATTTATGTTACTTATAATGCGTGGGGCCACAACAACTGTGGAGTACGTATTATATTTTATGTTACGTATAATGCGTGGGGCCACAACAACTGTGGAGTACGTATTATATTTTATGTTACTTATAATGCGTGGGGCCACAACAACTGTGGAGTACGTATTATATTTATGTTACTTATAATGCGTGGGGCCACAACAACTGTGGAGTACGTATTATATTTATGTTAGCTTATATCAGTGGGGCCACAACAACTGTGGAGTCGATTATATTTAGTTACAGAGTATGGGGCCACAACAACTGTGGAGCATACACTACGTGAGACACAGCAATTGTGACACTGTAGAATACGTGGGGCCACAACAACTGTGGAGTACGTATTATATTTTATGTTACTTATAATACGTGGGGCCACAACAACTGTGGAGTACGTATTATATTTTATGTTACGTATAATGCGTGGGGCCACAACAACTGTGGAGTACGTATTATATTTTATGTTACTTATAATGCGTGGGGCCACAACAACTGTGGAGTACGTATTATATTTTATGTTACTTATAATGCGTGGGGCCACAACAACTGTGGAGTACGTATTATATTTTATGTTACTTATAATGCGTGGGGCCACAACAACTGTGGAGTACGTATTATATTTTATGTTACTTATAATGCGTGGGGCCACAACAACTGTGGAGTACGTATTATATTTTATGTTACATGAAGTATGGGGCCACAACAACTGTGGAGCATACACTACATGAGACACAGCAATTGTGACATGTAGAATACGTGGGGCCACAACAACTGTGGAGTACGTATTATGTTTTATGTTACTTGAATACGTGGGGCCACAACAACTGTGGAGTACGTATTAACGCACGTTATTAATCAAGACAATTGAATAAGATTCCAAGTTTATGTTAAGTCCAGTTTCAGATCAAATACATGATAAGTCAAGTTTTAGATCAAGTCCATGTTATGTTATACTCACGTACATGTTATGTTCAAGTTTATGTTATTTTCAAGTTCTTATTTATGTTATGCAGGTTTACGTTCATGCTATATTTCAAGTCCATGTTATGTTTCACGTTCATGTTATGTTGTTTGTTCATGTTATGTTTTAAGCTTAAGTTCATGCCATGTTAAGTCAAGTTCAGTTCACGCTTAAGTTCTGGTTAAGTCATGCTATATGTCAAGTTATACTATGTTTATGTATGACTATAATTATGCATTTATGCTTTTACTGCCATGCATGCATTTTTAACCTGTGTGTGAGTTTTATGTTAACTTACTGAGATTTGTAATCAAATCTCACTGTGGTAGTCCCAACTACCATTCCCCCCGAATGGTAGATCTTGTTACAGGACCCAAAGGAGAATTGGAATCTGACCAACTGAATACGGTCGACTAGGCCACGGTGCGATGTTGATGATGGTATAGTATTTAACTTAGGTTAATACTTGTACTTTTGGAGTTGTATCTCAAGTATTCTTTTGATCACAACCATTTTGGACTAGTGTGATGATCACGGCTTTTTAGTATGCCTTTATGTATGAATTATGTTTCAAGTATTTGGGATATATTTAGTTTGGTGCATAGTATTGCTAAAGAAAAAGATTATCCGCTGCGAATATTGCATAATGCTAGATGCATGTTAGGAACATTGCATCTTATATGTCATGAACGGGGGCAGGTAACCTTGTGTTGCATGTCTCGACGTTTCAAATGTCCGTTCAATCCCAAGCGGAATTTGGGGGCGTCACACACATGGTGAGAGGTGGGGTGTGCGGAAGGGCGGGGGCGGGTCCCCCTCCCTAGTGCCAGGGGGGGTCAAAGACCTCACCCCCCTCTCCCCATCGTCTAGGCTAACCCATTGGGTCTAAAAACTATTTTTGAGCTAAAACTATTTTTTTGAGCCCAAAAATATTTTTTCTCCCAAATTATAAATTAAAATTTATAAATATAAAAAGAATTTAATCTCATTAGAGGAAACTCACATTGCTTAAGTATACTATTATATTGCCTTGGCTTCCTATATAAAAGTTGGTCTAAGAGGACAAAGCAATCAAATAACTTGAATACAACTTCAAGTCTTGAACAAATTCTATATATTTATATATAATATATTTATTTATATAAATAATTATATAAATATATAAAAATTATTATATAATAATTTTTATATATAGTGGTGAGTAGTGGGGGGGCGGGACGGACGGGGTAGCTTGCCGTTTGCGGCTAGCCCATTTGTCCCACCCCGCCAGCCCATATCAGGGTGGGGTAGCGGGGTGCAGCCCTTGTTGCCCACCCCTTTAAGATAATGAACTTGAATACTTAATGAAAACAATAAAAAAAACAAACAAAAAGAAAAGAAAAAAAACTAGAGATTTTACATATCACGGTCGCCAATCCAAAGATCACTTCCCAAAGTCCATGGAATCCATATTATGCCTCCAATTTAATATGGATTTCATACTTTAATGACCTTAATGGCGTTTAGATTCATTCAAGTATGCTTAGATTCATTTAAATCCCTAAATAGTTTTAATATACATCTTTTCACGCCTAATACAAACAACAAATATAGTAAGACTCAAATTCGGAAAAAAAAACTAAATTAAATAGATAATTCATTAAAAGATAAATATTATTTGTAGTTTTAAGACCTATAAATCTCATGCACTCATTTAAAAAAAAAAGGACAACTCTAAGACCTATATGAAAAAATTATTTTTTAATAATAGATCTTCTTTTTTTTCAAATAGACTGTACGGAATTTGAATATTCTAAAATTATATCTAGCATTACTCTTCATTAAAAACACGTTGACTCATGTCCTTCTCAGTTCTGTTTTTACTATTAGAATCTTCTAACATTTATTCCACACTTTAAAATTTTGAGAGAAAGAGATATGATGTGAGTTTTCTAGTATTTATAGTCATGTGAGTTTTTCGTAAAAATGTTGTAATATCTAGGTCTATCCTTAATCTTATTGATCCATTTTTTTATCTAATCCAAACCAGTTTTTTAGCATAAACCACAAAAAGGTTATATAAAGTGGCAAAAGGATTAAATAATGACAATCGGATATATGATCTTGTGGCTATAAGACTATAGGTTTGAATTCCAAAGTTTCAAGAGAGATTTGGTGGTTTCATTCTTCTTAGGTTAAATGATAAATATAAATAATAAAAATTTTATGTGCAGCCACTTCCGCATACTTTTGATGCATTTCATTGATATGATTGATTGTGTATTCAAAAAAATTAATGCAGCCAATTATATAAATTGAGTGCACAAGAAGTATGTAAAAATAACTGTATATAACATTACTCGATAAATGATATTTGCAATCTTCGGGTATACAACTCTCACGTATTTCCTTTGAAAAAAAATATCAATTTATTATCCACAGTAGTAGTTCTTATTTTTATTTTTCAAATGAAGAATGCAGTAACTGCATGGTACAAGGCTATATATAACATTAACCATAAATAAAAGAAAATTCTATACACCATACCACCATCTTATTTGTATCTCACTAAATAAAATGTGGCATATTTGCCATAACTGAATAAGGAAAATTTTATATAACATACTACCTTCCCACTTTCATCCAATTAATATGATATGATACATTTATCACCATTAAATGATCATTTATTATATATTTCTTTATTATCTAATGGTGATAAATGAGTCACATTTTATTTGGTAAGATGAATATAGGATGAGAGTGTAGTGTGTAGCACTCTCCATTGAATAATCATTTATTGCATACTTATTTATCATCAAATGGTGATAAATACGTCACATTATATATAGTAAGATATAGTAAAATGTAAGTGAGATAGTAATGTAATTTATAGCATTAAATAAATAACTATCTATTACCCATAATAAGCCTCTCAAATTTCCAAGTGTGGTAAAATCAATCAGAAGGTGTGCATGTGTATATAAAAACCCCATTAAATGAAAAGCAGTAGCCTTTAGACCTTCACTGACGCCTTGCATTGCTCTTTCTATATCTGTTTCACTTGGCAATATCTAATGCAACTTTCCTAAAAAGCATACAGATGTACGTATTTAGTAATTTTTAGTCAGTCCTGCATTCCTCATTCTCAGTAACAGTGTCTCCAATCAGGCATGTTTATCCATTTCCAGCTTTTATTGAAGAATAGAAAAAGGAAGGGCCTAAACGCTAACAGGCCACAATGCAGAGTGACCCAGCTGGGATTTTTTTGTCGGCAGTGACCGTGAATGGGCAAGCCATCAAAATGGAAATGAAACAATGTCTGGTAAATGAAAGAAAAGGGGAGAGAGAGAGAGAGAGAGGGAGAGAGAAGGCTGCAGATGAAAAAGTTTAATAGATATGCAGCACTCCCAGCAAACATGATGGCGGTTATTATGAGAAAAGAAAGAAAGAAGGAAAGCGAGAGCGGAGGATACTCTCTCTCTCTTTCCCTCTGTGGTAGTATAAGGAGACATGGGGAAGAGAGAAAAGCAGACAAAAGAGAGAATGAGGAAAAGGAAAAGGAGAACGGGGATGATGGGGCAAGGCAGCAAGAAGAGAGAGAGAGAAGGGGGAGCAAGAGAGTCTCCGTTGTGCCACGTGGCGAGGTATGAGTGGTTGATGCTTTGGGCTTCAACAACATACAGCAACGCCATCAACATCAACATCACCAACACACAGACTCTCTCTCTCTCCCTCTCTCTCTCTCCCCCCCTCTGCTGCCATGTCAGAGCTTAACCCCGTCCTACGACCCCGGCGATTCCGTATTTGTATGCTTCTATCCCTCAAATAAAAATCCCTCTCTCTCTCTCTATTCGTTTGTCTTCTGTTCACTTTCTCTTTCTTCTTTCTCGTATTTCTCATCTATCTCCGAGTATCCATACCCTAACCTATTTCCTTCTCCTTCTCGCGCTGTCTCTCAACCTGAGACTGTCTATATCGTTTTTTGGTCCATTCATTGATTGGTAAGCTTCTGAATTCATATGGGTACTTTGATTTTATGTATTATTTGTTCATTTCTTGGTCGGACCTATTGTGGCTATATGTTTGTTTGTGCAATTTCAGTTTACCCATGTCTGCATTCATGCTCATTATGGTGTGAATTTTGATTGATTTTTGAGATATTGGGTTTATGGGTTGTGATTGTTGGTGCAAAAGTTGGTGTCTTTGGGGACTGGTAAATTGGGTTTTGGCGTAGGTTGTATGATTAGTGGTTACTGAAATGGGCTTCTGGGTTTAATATTAGTTGAATGTGCGTGCATGCTAAAGTTGATGTGATTGGATTGTTTAATTTTAGCATTATCATTTCTTTGGGTGTGTATGTAGTCATTTGACGAAGTATGGTTTGTAATAACACCATGTGTTGACAGTTTGAACTAAATGGTTAACTTGATTCAACAATTGGATTTGTTGTACCTTTTTCTTTTTGTATTTTTGTGGGGGGTGGGGTTAACTCTGATCCTCTTGTTAGTTATTGTGCATTTTGTTTTCTCTGTTTCCGATTTTGTTACTTGTTTATCTTGATCTTTCTGCCGTTTGCTTCAAAATTTGCATAATATTAATATTCAAGTACCGGAACATAACATCTTGGTCTTGCAGCAGAATGCTGTCCAGAAGCTTTGACCTTGCAACCATATAAGCAACTAAAAATGTACTTCTGTAGCATTTGACCACCCATGTACAATCTGGGTTGAGAGATGAAGGAAAACGGTTCATCTAATAGTAAAATGATCAACAGAAACTGGGTCTTGAAGCGCAAACGGAGAAAACTCCCTTGTGGTCCAGTTATATCCAATGGTAAAGAAGTTAGTTCTGTGGCATCAGAAACTCCAAAGAATACTTCTTCGATCAAACGCAGGCTGAAGGGTGAAAATAAATCTGAGCGTTTTTCTTCCAAGAAGAAAGGGAATGATGGGGTGAGCTTTTGTGCTTTTTGCATTTCCTCTTGTTTATTTCTGGTCACTGTCATCAAATTTTTATTTGTGGCAGCAGCTTCTTAATCTAGCTAAGAAAAAGCTGGGTGATTGATCACTTTTGTCAATCATTCTCGTGAATATTTTCAAGATTTTACTCCTTTTTCTCCATTGATCATGTATTGAAAATTTTTTCTTTTACAAACATTTGATTTCAATTGCTGGAAGTCCTACACTAAATCACTTGTAATGAATTTTAACATGACAGCGTGTACCACTTTCTCCTGAATTGAAGCACTTGGTAAGAACTGCTGTTCTTGGAGTTACTTGATCATTGCGTGATGACATTTTTCTTAGGTGGATCGTTGTATAGTTCCAGTGTACCGGGATACCCTTTTTTATCTTAATAAGATTTTTATCTCACTTCTCAAAACAAATTTGAGTGATGGCTTTAATATTTTTATGTAGAGTCCTTTCTTTGTTCTTGTTTATTTTTAGAGTGCTTGAAAATGTTTATTACTCCTTTGAAAGTCTCAAATTCTTCTCTCTTGATGAAGTTTATGTTTAATTTGTACTGTGAATGAAAACTATTAGGCTTATCTCCTCTAATTGAAAACAAGGTTCCATGCTGTTGAGATTTTGATTTGATTCCAAGGTTTGTATTTGGATATGGTAAGTTGTTTGGGGGAAGGGGTGATCGACTGAAAGAAGAGAAATCAACACATCACAATTCTAATGTTTTTGATAACAGAGATGGAGGCAAACACGTTAACCTCACGTTGAAAAAAATTTAGTTTAGTTCACTACTATTCACTCTCTTTAGTCATTCTTTTATGTAATTTGAGCAAGTTTTATTATTATTGTAACCAGATGAGACAATTCAATACCATCTGAGATAATATCCTTTTTAATGGTAACTTCTTTTGCTTTCTTGTTCCCCTGAAGTATTGGCAGTTTTTAAGCATTCACTAACTAGTTCCTGCTTTTTCTATACTTAATTTATTTGTCTTCCAGTATTACTTTGAATGCGTGATCTGTGATCTTGGCGGTAACTTGTTATGTTGTGATAGTTGTCCCCGGACCTATCATCTCCAGTGCCTTAATCCTCCTCTCAAGGTATATTTCATCAGCTTTGAGCTAGACTTGTGTGCTATCTAATTTATTAATATTTTATTTTTAGTCAGAGATGCCAAAACTCAGTGATTGTCTTTCACTTCTTTGTTTACATAATTATTTTTTGTATGAAGCGCATACCAATGGGGAAGTGGCAATGCCCTAGCTGCTGTCAGAAAGGTGATCCGTTAAAACCAATGAGCCAACTTGATACCATTTCAAAACGGGCAAGAACAAAGATAGTCACTGGAAAATCAAAAACTGGAATTCGGTCATCTGACATGGACAAAGTATCGCAGATTTTTGGAAGCTCTATTATTGCAAAGAAAAGGTCCTCCAGCAAAGGAAAATCTGTCAAATTCCTTGAACAGAAACCCATCTCTTCCCAAATAGATGTATCATGTAGCACCAAGCCTAGTCATCAATCCCTTGCACTGCTTGAAGATAATTCATTCTGTGTGAGTGTTGATGATGAGAAGAAATCTAATATATCTCCCACAGAGTCTCCTGCAGACAGGAAATCAAACTCTCCTGCTGAGGAAATTTCATCCCATTCTGAAGTTAAAAATTCAGAGACAGCTGATGAAGCTCCTGAGGGGAAGCCTGCTTCACTTAGAAACGATGTATCTACTGGGAAAACACTTGTTCTTGCAATCAGTGCTGCCACCATGGAACATAGAAAAAGGAAACAGAAAGTCAATGATGATAACAGCCAAGAGAAGCATAGGACCGATGAAGGAAAGTTTAGAGTTAGTACTTCTAAGAAACGTGGATCCAAAGCAAATAGTAAGTCGCATAAGAAGCGCAAGTCTATTCACCGTGGGGTTTCCACAGCTTTGTCAAAGGAGGATATAAGAATGACAATTTTAGATGTGCAGAGAAAAGATGAGGTATCATTATTTTGTCTGCCTGAGTGTGTTCTTTGTTTATCCATGCCTTTTCAGCATATGCGTGTATAAATTTTCACCTCAAAATTTGAAAGCATGGAGAATAAAAATGGTAGTCACTGAATGCTATGTTAACATGCCAAATATAATATGCTGCAGAACCTTAGCACCATGTTGCACTTCTTAACCCCCATCAATCTAATCTCTGATATCTGAGATTCTCTTGGTGGTTATTATACAAATATGAACCATGTGTTTGTTTTGCTTTGTTTGTTTACCTACTTACCTGATGTTTATTACTTATAAGTGCATCAAGTTTTTTTTTTTTTGATAAATGAATATAAGTGCATCAAGTAAAAAATACTTATGATTAATCCTGATTTCTCTCTCTCTCTCTCTCTAAAGGCGGGTTGTGTGTGAACGAGCACCCAACAAGTACTGCTTAGTAATAAATTATGGCACAATAGCTTAAGATTTTGTTGACAGAGAATTGATAATTTCTTGATTCACTATGTCGAACCTCTTTTAGTAATTTTTGTAATTTCTATTAAATAGATTCTCATATTCTGCTTAACAATAAGAATGTACCATAAAACTGTCATTTTTTTGGCACTTCGATTACCATTTTCTTGTTTCCTGTGTATCCAATATTTTATATCAATGTGATACTGTTATATAACTTTTGCTATACACACACGTTACATTTTCTTGCTGTGTTCGTCTATTTCGGCAATTTGTAATTTGTGGTAGAGGTCATTGTCACTTTTACTAGTGTTTTTATTATCATCATTGTTGTTTTTGTTTTGAGTGTGATAGTAAATAAATTTGATTTGATGCAGAAACTTCTGCAGGAGGCAACAAGCCTGTCGCATGAGTTGAATAAAGCAGATAATGTGGATGAAGCAGTAATCTGTGGAGAAGGCATCCCTGTTGAACCTCTGCAGGTAAATGAATCCCTCAGCTCACAATTTGTTATATTGCTTGCTTTAATGTCTTAAATATGGACTTCATGCTGTGTGCATTTTAAATGTGAACTTGATGATGTATTTTTGAATTTCATATACATCTATGTGCAGGTTGATCGGGTTCTTGGGTGTCGAATTCAAGGTGATTGCATGGGCTCTTCACGCCACTTGCCTGTGTCTGTTACTGTTGACCTACGTTCTGATGACTTACTAATTCCAGAAAATCAAAACATACTATCAGAAGAAAACTCAGCTTGTGATACTGATATAGATGTTGTGGCCGGTGAAAATCTTAATGAGGGTTGTCAGAATATTGTTAAGACTTGTGATAGGGAAGAAAGCATGGTGAATGAGATGAAAGTGGACAAAATGCATGTATACAGAAGATCTGCATCCAGAGAATGCAAAAGAGGAACCACCATGGTTTGTTTACATGATGAAATCAAGGAATCAGATTCTAGTACTGTAAATGGCAAAGATCAAGATGAATCTGCTATAATTACAGAAGATTTGGAAAAAACAAATGAAAAGTTGGTTACAGAGAAGAATTTTAATGTTAGTTTGAGAGATCATGGTAACAATGAAGTTCCAAAAATATGGGAAAAACACGTCTCTAATGGAGCCAAAGATGACAAAGAATCAGATTTAGGAATGGAAATGAGAACCTCTGCAGAAAAGAAAAATCACGAGACCGCCCTGGCTGAATCTGCTTGTGTTGACAGAGAGACAGTGTTGTATGAGTTTTTAATTAAGTGGGTAGGTAAGTCTCATATTCATAATACCTGGATTTCTGAATCTCAGCTAAAAGTTCTGGCAAAGAGAAAGCTAGAAAATTACAAGGCAAAATATGGGACAGCTGTAATAAACATCTGTGAGGAGCGGTGGAAGCAGCCCCAGCGGGTGATTGCTCGCCGTAATCTCAAAGATAAGAGAGGTGAAGCTTTTGTAAAATGGACAGGTCTCCCTTATGACGAATGCACTTGGGAAAGATTAGATGAATTTGTTCTTCAAAATTCTTTGCACCTGATTGATCTTTTTAATCAATTTGAACACCAAACATTGGAGAAAGATTTTTCCAAGGATGCTTCAACAAGGGGGAAGGGTGACTGTCAGCAAAATGAGATAGTAACTCTCACAGAGCAACCTAAGGAACTAAAAGGAGGTTCATTATTTCCCCATCAGCTTGAAGCTCTTAATTGGTTGCGTAAATGCTGGCATAAATCCAAGAATGTAATACTTGCTGATGAAATGGGTCTTGGAAAAACAGTCTCTGCATGTGCTTTTATCTCCTCTCTGTATTTTGAGTTTAAAGCTACTCTGCCCTGTCTAGTGTTGGTTCCACTTTCCACAATGCCTAACTGGCTGGCCGAGTTTTCATTATGGGCTCCAAACTTGAATGTTGTGGAGTATCATGGTTGCGCAAAGGCAAGAGCCATGATTCGCCAATATGAGTGGCATGCTAGTGATCCAAGTGACTTGAATAAGAAAACAGCTGCCTATAAATTTAATGTTCTTTTAACTACATATGAAATGGTACTTGCTGATTCCTCTCATTTGCGTGGAGTTCCTTGGGAAGTTCTTGTGGTTGATGAAGGCCACCGCCTGAAAAATTCTGGAAGTAAGCTTTTTAGCTTGCTCAATTCGTTCTCCTTTCAACATCGTGTACTGTTGACCGGTACACCTCTTCAAAACAATATCGGTGAGATGTATAACTTGCTTAACTTCTTGCAGCCAGCTTCATTTCCTTCACTCTCTTCATTTGAAGAGAAGTTTAATGATCTTACAACTGCTGAAAAAGTGGAAGAATTGAAGAAACTTGTTGCTCCGCATATGCTTCGAAGGCTTAAAAAGGATGCAATGCAAAATATTCCCCCTAAGACTGAACGAATGGTTCCGGTAGAGTTGTCATCCATCCAAGCAGAATACTATCGTGCGATGCTGACAAAGAACTATCAAATATTGCGGAATATTGGGAAGGGGGTTGCCCAGCAATCAATGCTAAATATTGTGATGCAGTTAAGAAAAGTTTGCAATCACCCATATCTCATACCTGGTACTGAACCTGATTCTGGATCGGTAGAATTCCTTCATGAAATGCGGATAAAAGCCTCTGCCAAGTTGACTTTGTTGCATTCTATGCTTAAGATTCTATACAAGGAAGGTCATAGAGTTCTTATTTTCTCACAGATGACCAAGCTTCTTGATATCCTTGAAGATTATATGAATATAGAATTTGGGGCTAAAACATATGAGAGAGTGGATGGCTCTGTCTCAGTGGCTGATCGACAAACAGCAATTGCACGCTTTAACCAAGACAAAAGTCGCTTTGTCTTCTTGTTATCAACACGGTCTTGTGGTCTTGGGATCAATTTGGCAACTGCTGACACTGTCATTATATATGATTCTGATTTCAATCCGCATGCTGATATCCAAGCTATGAATCGTGCACATCGAATTGGACAGTCAAATAGACTTTTGGTATATCGACTTGTAGTTCGTGCTAGCGTTGAAGAGCGCATCTTGCAGCTTGCAAAGAAGAAACTGATGCTTGATCAGCTTTTTGTGAATAAGTCTGGATCACAGCAAGAAGTGGAAGATATTTTGAAATGGGGAACAGAAGAACTTTTTAATGATTCTCCTAGTACAAATTTGAAAGATACAGGTGAATGTAGTAGTAACAAAGATGAGGCAGTAGAGGATACAGACAATAAGCATAGGAAGAGAGCTGGTAGTCTAGGGGATGTGTACCAGGACAAATGTACAGATAGCAGCAGCAGGGTCATGTGGGATGAAAATGCTATTTTGAAACTGCTTGACCGTTCAAATCTTCAGTCTGGATCAAGTGATAATGCTGAAGGGGATTTGGAGAATGATGTGCTTGGCAATCAATAAAAGATGCCCATAAGAATAAAGTATCGTAAAGGAATCTTATAAGTTCTTCCAAAGAGTATTCCCTATCTTCAAAACTTTGGTCATTCTGCTCCATCCAAATCCATCATATTAGATATAAGGGAACCATCTTCCATACTGCTGCAACTCCAGGATTACCCTGAAGACCTCTCCAGCTGGCAAGGAGATCCACCGTCCCAGGCATTACCCATACAAGTCCAATCCTGCTGAATATACCATCCCATATTGCCATAGCCTAGCAGGCACGAATGTAGGCCCCCGCC